>JARHVA010000812.1:1517500-1555000 GCA_037957365.1 Torreya grandis | reverse complement strand
CATTTTTCTCTCCAAGTCTAGGCTCTTTCAAATTTTAGGATCAATTGTTGTGTGTATGTATTGTCTCCCTTACTAAGGTGGTTGTAGTTGTACAAACATTAGCAAGATTTGAGAGCATTTTTAATATGTCTCCCTTGTCCAATATGGAGAAATTCACCATGCTTGTCCCCATGACAACATTTTGGAAAACTAATGTATGCAAGGTTTATTTGCAAAGTTAAATAAAATACTTGTGTTCTTTGGTATTTCATGTTGATGAAGTGCAATAATATGTTTTGCAAGTTATGCTAATTGGGCATTTGGTTCAATGCTTACTACTGGTTATCATTTTGAGCATAGCTCTAGATTATAAACCATTTTTATAGTTTAACTTAAAATATGTTGTTGAATAACTCTTTAGGGAACCCTAGGTTTATGGATTTGACAGGAAAAAATATTTGAAATTTAAGCTATAGTATATGCTCTAGGGTTTTAGGAATCATTTGGTATTTCCCATTAGCTTGCATCTGAGTTTTTTCTACGTCTTTGCAAATGAATAATGTCATGAATGTTGAAATATTTCTTGATATTTGAAAACCACTGGCACACCAACAATTTTTTATAAATATCTAAATATCCTACACTACAAATAATACCCCTTGTTTCATACTATAAGTGTTATTTACCTTGCAGATGCATGAATATTTGCATATATAAAATGTGTCTACCATTTGTGATTTAAAGATCAGCATTGCATGTCTTCCATTCAACACTTTATTGTTGAAACATTCTTTATAATGAAGGTTACAAGCACACCCCATCTATCTTCAGTAGCTTATATGTGACCTAGAGCATTTGTTCATCTTGTGTAACAACCTTTCTCAGATGGAGTGAACAAGTTTGGTTGTGCCCTAGTCATATTTGTGTTTTCTTATGTTAAAAATACTTATGGAGGTTAAATTTTAGTATCAATCCATGTGAGCAAGCTACCACATAGGTCCTCTCACCTTGGTTTAGGTGGAGCCAAAAGCAGTAGGGAGCTGACCATACCCTCTGTCGATGCCTCCCAATCATTATCTTCATCTGATCAATTCTTGATGCCAAACCCTTCACGACTATAAAAACATATCAATGGGTTTTTTCATCTTTGTTTGTCATTTTCTTAAGTGTGTAAGGTCGAGCAAAAGAGGTGTACAGTTGGGAGGCAACACTCAACTGACACCATTGTCAAGGAATGGAAAGACACATGTGGCACTTGTGTTGTCGAGGACTCTTGCAAAGAGTTGTGAGTATTTTATGTTTTGAAGTTATATTCCTATATCTTCATTGATAAAATATATGTGATCCATCAACATCATAACACTCAATTGGCACCATTGTCAGGGAATAAATTGAACTCCTGGTTACTTGTGTTACTGGGGACTCTTACAAAGAGCTATAACAATTTAGGTTCTATCAAGTTCTTTGCCTTGGAATATTTTATGCAAATAATCTTAGCTATATTTTTAGACAAAGTTTATTTATATTATTTCATGTTTTTTAAATTTGCAGTTATTTGAGTTTGCTTCACTACTTTGAGCCGTCAACAAGTTCAACATTCCACTGGAAAAGTTGCTAGAAATTTGAGAGATTTGACAATTTGACTTCTACTACATTTTTACAAAGAGTTGTTAAAGTTTCATGTTGAAGGTGATTTCCCCTTTTGAACATAAATCTAAAATTTCAGTATCTTTGCTTTCTATCTCATCAATAATATTCAGCAAATTTCATTTTCAACATGTATCAAAACAATTTGTTAACTATTATATTCTAGAATTTTGATTCTAATGGCGACTCCAACTTTATTATTTAGTTTCATGGAAGATCCGTGCCTATTTTAAATATATATTTTTAAGTTTTATCTTTGAGTGTTTTCTTGCTTGAAAAGATGGGAGGATTGAGATCATCCTTCAAAGGTGACTTGTCAAAACAACTTGTCTCACCATTAAGTATTCATCAAAGAAGAGGGAGACAAGTTTGGAGGCTTGTTGAAGGGCAAATTTTAGTTTCTAATGAGTGTTTAGATTGCCAAGATTTTGATAAACTTGAAATTTTTGTTGAAGTTCTCATTATTGAAGATTTTCATATCTCTCTTAGTCATTCTGAATCTTATAGTCCCATTTACTATCTAGCTCCTTCTCAACCAATTGAATCCCCTCCTAAAATTGATCCACCAAGTCCACCTCATTCACCCCCTCACAACCCTTTGCCATTTGTTCTTGAATCTTCCATTGAACCAATCATGAGGCATATGGACCAAGATGAGAATGAGCATTCTACATACCACATTCCCAAATTTAGGCCTATTAATTTTGATGAAATAAAAGGCTATCCCAATGAAGTCCCGAATGAGGTAAAGAATTGCCTTCCTAAATTCCAAGGGAACAATGCAATGAGTGGCAATCAACACTTGAGGGATTTTCACAATATCATTGAGGACTATGCGGTTGAGCATGAGGATGTTTGAATCAAGATGTTTCTATACACATTAGAAGAATATGCTCATACATGGTTCCATTCCCTTCCCCATGGATGCATTGATTCATGGGAAAAAATGAAGAATGTGTTCAAAATTTAGATGGTGATAGAATTGATCCAAGGTTTATTTTGGTTGAATTTGAAAACATAAAAAGGAATCCTAATGAGTGTGCGCAGGACTTTAATACATGGTTTAATAAGACCATGATGCAACTACCCAATAATATTTAGTGTAGTAATATAACGTACTTGATTAAATATTGTGATGCCTTTGATAAGAAGGTTGCATACTACTTGCTGCACAAGGCTCCCACGAACCTACAATTGGCATTCAATATGGACATATAAATTGAGAATAATATAAAAATTATGTGTAAGCCCATGAACAAGCAGGCTAATGTGAAATTGGCTAATCTAGAAAAAATTCAATCCACTAAGATAACCAACCTTGAGAAAAATGTTAAGACTTTGGCTTCCACTGTCAAAGAGATGTCCTATAAGATGGCTCAAGATGAGTTAAATTATGGGTCTACAAGTCAAAAGAGAGCTCCAAATCCAAATCAAGCACAAGGAAGGCCTACTTTTCACAATCGAGATAATGATAGAGGGAAGAAGCTTGCATGTGATGATAAAAATCAGAATAGAGGGGCTGAAAAATAAGTCCTTGATCCATCAAATGCCAAAGTAAATGTGATAAATTATGATTTTGACATTGATTGTTGTGAAAAGTGCTTCTGTCCCCATCCCCCATGTGATACTATTGAATCAAGTGTTGAAGATACAGATGATCTTGAGTCTGAGTCTAATGATGATGATGAGATTTTGATGGTTGACTGTCAAGTCTCTTGAAGTAAGTTTTATGCCTCTATAGAATTGATGAGTGCTACCATTACTAATCAACTTATAAGTTTACTTGTGATGTTAATATGACATAAGAATATGAGCTACCCAATCATGATGTAATTGAAGATCCAAAGTGTGCTCTAAATGAAGTTGTGTACATAGATGTGGAATTGGTAACTTTGTTAGAAATGTGGATGTTATTGAAAAATCAACTATTATTGATGTTGGGATTGACAACAAAGGTTTTGTTTAGAGAATGCATTAGATGGAGCTGGCGTTATCTTTTATGCCCCTAAGGATGAATATTTTTAGTTCTCTTTCAAGCAGTACTTCGAGTGCACAAATGAAATTATGGATTATGAGGCACTCTTACCTAGTGATCACCTAATTGTAGCTGAGAAACAAGCTTACTTGTAGCTACTAAAGAAGTAGCAAGATCTTTTGGTGTGGTCATATCTAGATTTGAGAACATACTAGAAAGATTTGTTTTAGCACTTCATCCCATCACAACCTAGTAGTAATACCTTCAGGCAAGTGTAGAGATTGATTTACTTCATCTTGGCCACCAAGCTACTAGAAAAGTTAAAGAAATTAAGGGATGATGAGATGCCAGAGCTGTCAAGTATTGGCATACATCTGAAACATTTCCTTGACTAAGACCATGACTATGTATAGTATTGTATAGTGTATAACTTTGTTATTTCATTGCTTTGTTGCCCCTTTGCTTTGTGCCTTATTTGTATAGTTCATTTTGTGTTTTTTATCGTGTGTTTATTTTTAGATCCTTTGGATCTATTTGTGTTGATCTACCTTGTTTTTTTGAGCTTCCATGGGTGTTTACTAATTTTTTAAAGTTTTGACTCCATGTCCCAATGGATTAGCACCTAGTCTTATTTTCTAGGGTTATTTACACACCCACAGGGGGTGTACATCCCTAGGAAAGGTGCTAAAAATTGCACTGAGAAATTATTTCCTTGTTGATTATAGGTGCCTAAATTATCTAGCTTGCTTCTTGTCTACAAGTGTTCACCCAAGGTCAAGAGATCCTACTTTTGCCTTAAGTTATAAAAATATGCTCTCGTAGTCATAAAAATCCATGTTCCCTCTCTTACCTTTTTGTAAACCTTATGAGGTCTCGATTTCAGCTAAAATTTAATGTTTCATGCTTTAAAAGGATTAAAGGGTGTAAAGTGATAAGTAATGAAAAGGGGATGATAGTCTATAGGACATTCTTTGACTACTTATTTTATGGTTCAACCATGAAGCCACCACTGAAGTGTAGGAAGCTTTGCAAGGAAGGGATATATGAAAAGGGTGATTTATTATAGTGTAAGGACAAACAAATGGCATCAAGTTCCAGACATGCTTAGCCAAAGGTATTTATTTGATGCCTATGTTCTCAATAATTATTTGTATGTTTCTAGGGGATAATGTGAAGGAAATCTTGATTCACTCAGATTTGTAGAGGTGTATGACCGAAATAGAAATAGATGGTATTTTATGTTTGAACTAAACACCTTAATGGTTCCTTTTGTTGGGGTTTTTTATGAAGGTAAATTGTTTCTCAAAGGCCTAGGATATGATAGGCAAATTATGCATGAGATGTATATACCATCAACAAACCAATAGACCTCGATTGAAGATGGCATGGTTTATGGGTGGAAATTTCCAAGTGGCACTTTAAATGGATAACTTTATGCCCTTCACTATAGAGATGGCTGCATAAATTCAAAATATTGTAGCATGGATCAGAGATATGATGGAATAAACCAGACAAGTGCACATGGAGGTCTTAGGATCCATGTGGCATTTAAAGTTTGAAGCACATAGTTTGTAAAAATAAACCCCCACACCATCAAAACCAATGCCACAATGGAAAATTGAAAGCCAACATATCAAATGTGCATAATAGGGGTTTAAGTGTAGCAAAGGCCACATAGATAGAAGCCACACCATTGAAGACATGCCACATTGCATGTAATTGTAAAAAAGGCCATATAGATAGAAACCATGCTATCAAAGTGTAGTCCATGTGGAAAAAAGATTGAAATAAATATCTAGAACCTATGCCAATCGGTAAGACCACATGTAGAAATAACAAAGGATAAAACAATGTTTTAGTTTTGTCTAAGCTCAAAGAGACATGTGGCTATAAGGATAAACTTGGTAGAGATATTCCCCTTTGACTATAGTTTGACCAAGGGGTAAATTGCAAAACATGTTTTGAGGTTTCATTAGGGTTTCAAGGGGCCAAAAATAAATTGCAAGTGAGTGGGAGATGTCTGTTGGAGGTTTGGGGGGTAAAAGGCAATTGCAAAGTGGTATGCCAAACTCCATCAGAGATTTCTACATGGAAAAACACATGCCTGAATACAATTGCCAAATTGTAATTTGTTTTCACACTTTTGGATCTTGAAATATAAAGAAGGCAAGGTAAAGTGACAAAGAACGAGAGCCTAGGTGTAATTTGACAAGTTGTAAATTGTTGTTGTGTCTCTAGATTGTGGCAAAAGGTCAAAAAGGCCCACAGACTTGAAAGGAAGTTCAAATAGTTTAAAATTTGAAATGTGTGCCTTATGCAGGCCAAAGGATAGTAGGTACAAATGCCCAGCTAGATGGCATAATGGATAGAAGGTACAAAAGTGACTAGGATTTCCCCAAAAGGCCAAAAAGTGAAAAGTAATACATTTATACATTAAAAAATGTGGAGTTAACCCTAAAAAGAAAATTTGAAAAAAACAAATGTGAAAAATGCAAAGTGTGAAAAGGCAAGTTGGAGAAAAAAAAAGCAAAAGGTAAAATAACCTAAGTTTTGCATTTTCCATTATTTTTCTTGTTCAAACACCTCCATGGGAGGAAAGTTGTAGGATTGAAAAATCAAGGTGGGCCACTCCAAAAAATATTTTTCAAGTAGCCATGGGTCTGGTATGTTCAAATACAATCATCACAAGGTAGGGGTTGTTATTTGATGTGCATATGAAGAAGGGAAATTATCTAAGAAGTTTCTAGCTATGCTAATGAGTGGTCAAAGGCATCTCCAGGAAATTGCACAAGAGGACAATGGGTTTGTTTGGCCTCCAAGGTGAATATTTTTCTTTCTAGCTCAAGTAAAATGCATTTCTAGCTAGGAAATTAAAGGGTTTGTTGCAAATATTCATCATTACTTGTAGAGACAGTTAGAACAATCAATTTTCTTGAAAAATAATGAAGATTCTAGGTGTGGCAAGGAGTATTTTATAGCTGGGAGCATCTTGGTGGAACTTTAGGGGGATGTTTGTAACTTTGTAATATTGCAAATTACAACCCACATGCCTAGATTTGTAAAGTGGTAAAAAATGTATAAACAGAGGGCTTGTTCTCTATTCTAAGGTTGTTGTTGTTAGTCTTTATTTTTCTTTCCAAGTCTAGGCTCTTCCAAATTTTGGGATTAACTAATGTGTGTATGTATTGTCTCCCTTGCTAAGGTGGTTATAGCGGTACAACTAATAGCGAGCTTTGAGATCATTTATAATATGTCTTCCTTGTCCACTATAGAACAAACTCACCATGCTTGCCCCCATGGTAACATTATATAAAATTGATGTATGTAAGGTTTATTTACAAAGTTAATGAAAATACTTGTGTTCTTTCTTATTTCTTGTTAATGAAGTGAAGTAATATGTTTTGCAAGTTATGTTGATTGTACATTTGGTTCAATGCTTACAATTGATTATCATTTTGAGCATAGATCTAGATTATAAACCCTTTCTACAGTTTAACTTGAAAATATGTTGTTGAATAACTATTTAGGGAACCTTGGGTTTATAGAATTAACATGGAAAAGTATTTGAAATTTTATTTGAAGTCTATGCCCTAAGGTTTTAGGAATCATTTGGTATTTCCCATTAACTTGCATTTGAGTTTCTTATACATCTTGCAAAGGAATAATGTCATGAATGTTGAAAGATTTCTTGGTGTTTGAAAACCATTAGCACACCACCCTTTTTTATAACTATATAACAATCCTACCCTAAAAATAATACTCCTTGTTGTATACTATAAGTGTTATTTGCCTTGCAAATACATGAATATTTGCATATACAAAATGTGTCTATCATTTGTGCATTAAAGATTAGTATTGCATGTCTTCCATTCAACCCTTTCTTGTTGAAAAATTATTTATAATGAATGTTTCAAGCACATCTCCATCTATCTTCAGTGGCTTGTATGTGACCTAGAGCATTTGTTCATCCTGTGTGACAACCCTTCTTGGGTGGGGTGAACAAGTTTGGTTGTGCCCTAGTCATATTTGTATTTTTTTGTGCTAAAAATCCCTATGGAGGTTGAATTTCAATATCACTCCATGTGAGCAAGCTACCACTTAGGTCTTGTCACCTTGGTTCAGGTAGAGCCAGAAGTAGTAGGGAGCTAACCATACCCTCTGTCGGTTCCTTCTAGTCATTATCTACATTCGATCAATTCTTGATGCCAAACCCTTCCCCGACTATAATGACATATCAGTGGGTTTTTTCATCTTTATTTTCCATTTTCTCAAGTGTGTAATGTTGATATGTTTTATTATTTTCAAAATATTAGAGTTATATTCCTAAATAATAAAGGGGTTGAGTAACGTAAATCAATAAATAAATATGTTAGAATTGACCTACTGATTTGTGTAAATATATTTTATTTTTGCCTTTTTAAAATATAATAGGAAGCGAGAGAGATTATAACTTAGCTTATTCTGGTTGTTTTAGAATAAGACATCTGATGATGGAGGAGTAAGATTGAGAAATAGTAAAAAATAGGCCTCTAGACTTCATTTCTTGATTAGACATGAGCACTAAAAATAGGACACCTTGTTATCTAGCATAGTAGTCATATTTTGGCAATGTTGTACTGAGGTTAAAAACTTTTTGGGTTCTATTCAGAATGCCTGTGTTCCCCTGTCACTAAAATTTTAGGGTCTGGGACCTTGTAGAGCTCGTTGTGTTCCTATTTTAATCTTTAAAACCCTTAGGAGCTCCTAGTGCTTGAAATTGAATATAAACTTGGGAAAGAGAGAGAAGGGGATAATGGGTAAAGGATACACTAGATGCACTTCACACTCATGTGTGGGCACATTGCCTACATACCAATACTTTCAAGAGGGATCAAGCTAATGTAGTTCTCCCATTGAAGTACTTGGTACAATTTGTGTATGATCAATGCAACTAGAGTGAAAAATTGGATGTACTTCAGCTAGCTAGGAACTAGTGTAATGACTTGAGTAGGCTTGAAATAATTTTAGAAGGTTATGTGCAAAGAATAGGGAAGAGTGTTTGAGTGTACTTGTTTGTATTCTTGCATCTCTCTTGAAAATGAGTGCCAACCCTTCTAAATGGACTTTGAATGGTATTTTATAGCGAAACTAATGATCATGGGTCAAATGAATTCGCATGAGGCTGACAAAGAAAAAGATAATGATTTGAGGGATTATGACTGTTAGGACCAATTTTGAACTTGGACAACATTGCCAAAATCTAGACATCCTAGGTTTCAATGCTCTTATCCAAGTTGGGCATTATTGTCCTAAGGGAATGAGACCTGGGGGGATGGATCTGGGCTTGAAAGAGCTACCTGGGATTGAAAGGGTGAAGTTCAAAACATTGGGGATGACTGGGAATCAATGAAATAATAGCTTAGAAGGGTTGTGCAAGTAAGAAAGAGGACCTATGGATTGGATGTTATTATCAATGCTTAAGTCATACAATTTAACATTTTACATGACTACATGAGCAAGAGAGGTGTACATCTATGAACCAACACATTGTTCATGATGATGATGATGATGATGATGATGATGATGATGATGATTATGTGGATGATCATGTTGGTGATGATTATCATGAAGAGCCTAATAGATAATAATCTATCTATTGTGCCCCAACATCCCCCATTTTAAAATTTCAAATAGGGACCCACTTAGCTTAGAAAATTTCTTCAAGACAAAGTCTAAATACATGATTCATTGAGAAAATAACCTTAGAGTCTAAATATTGACATATTTTTGAAATGCTAAGGCTGACTTGTTAACTTGTTATTTTAGGTATTGTGTTGCTTTGTAAAAAAAATTAAAAGTGAAATATTTCTATATTCTTTCTAAGAGTGTTTGACTTTTTAAAAAATGAACATTTTGAGTGACTAACAAGACTAATCATGTCATGTTTTAGTCCATGTATCCCTGGTGTTGATCATAGGCAATCTATTCTACAATCAATTTTTTTTTCCATTTCATCTCTAATATGTCTTTGAGCTCATCCAATCCTGCCAAGTGTCACTATTCTACTCATTCACAATCTTCGAGGACTAACTAAGTCTTCATTCCTTTGATTCATCGGTATTGTGACACTAGCTACCATCCTGCTCTTCTAGAGTTGCTTAGTACTTAGACAAATTTTGGAATATTTTGGGCACCCGAGTCACCAAAAGACCCAATATCTTCTTTGATAGATGAAAAAAATAGAATAATAGAACAACTTTAGAGAAAGAATAAAGTGTTATGTATGTTAAAAATAACGTTGAATATTATTGAACTCAAATCAACATGAATCAACTTCCAATGCTACAAATAAAAAATATATCTTTTATTATTGTAAACTTCATGGACACATCATTATTAATTGTAAATAGAGAGCACTAGATCTACTTGATGGAAAGTTAAAGAATAAGGGCTTAGTTGTTACTGGAAAAAAAGTGATTAAGAAGTAAATATTACCCATTCAAGTGATACTAATGATGAATAATATGTATATTAAATGGCCAATATTGAGGTCGGAGGCAATGAAGGAAGGAGGCATAACAGTGATCTTATGTTTTCCACTAACGATGGGGTTGTAGATTACAATAGTGGAACAAGCTACTTTTTATTTATGTTTGTGTGTTGTGTATTATATACTATTTCAGTGAGATGCCAATGCTTATTTAATGTAAACAAATATATGTAGGTGTAACAATTCCTATTTCCCTTAGCATTGTGCTCAGTTTTGAGCTAATGTGTTTATCTATATGGAGTGGAGTATGAACAAATATGTGGGTCCCTATTCAGATCTTTAAGTTCCCACCACTAGACTTGGTTGATGTGGTCCCATCCATGATTAGTTGATGAGAGGTCAATGGGTTCCCTATCTACTTTCATTTAGTCTTATTGTCATATGTTCCAATGTGTGTACTAAAGGAGAGAATGTTGGGAATTTAGTGTTATTACTCACATTATTATTTGTGTGAGTAAATAAATTAATTGTTTCAATTTGTGTGAATGAATAAATCAATCGTTGTCATTTGTCTTAAGGAAAGCGGATATATTTTGATAAGGGGTTTTAATATTTTTTATTATAATTTTTAAAGTCCAATATTTTTAAAATTTATTTTAATTATTAAGTGCTGATGTATTCAGGATGGTTTACTTTTTGAAGACATTTTTCAGCATATTTTTATTTTTTACAGATATAAATGGTTTTATTTTAAATAATTTTAATGTGAATTAAATGGTTTAATTATGTTCATGAGATTCAAGGGTTTACAGAACCACAATTTATTACAAATTTCTCAAAATTGTAAGATGATGTATAAATTAAAGGATGGTTGCTTCTTTAATAAAGTTATTCTTACTCCTATTGATTTGTGCAAGCATCTACCTTAATACTTTCTTTTTGACTCTTTGAATAGCTCCAATTTGGATATACTTTAAGTATTTTTATGTACTTGATGTAAATATCATTTTATGTTGGACATTCTAGGATGAAGTATTTTAGGTGTAAAACTAGTAGGTGGACAACACCTAAAGAAGAATAAGAAAAATAATATGCATATTTTTTTTTACCAAAGAGATAGTTAAGATATAATGACACTACGTCATAGAGTGTGCAACTTATAACAATATTCAAATCAAATATCATGACACCTTAAAAATAGACATTGTAATTGTATTGTTTGAAGAGTCAAGGCTAGATAAAAAAAAAAAAAAGTTTTATTCAAAATTAATAGTAGAAGATCCAACATAAAAATGGAATAGACATTTCACAAAACTAATAGGACATCCACAGTTTCAAGCATTTATTTTCACGTGGAACACTCTTATTATTACACTTAGTCTCATACATTGGTTGGTCTTGTAGACATTATTCAAATATTTCAATCATTAAAAAAAAAATACTTTTTAAACTTATTTTTAATAGACACATAATTTCTAAGGTGGTTTTGATTTGAAAAGAGAGAGATTTTAAAAGGGGCAAAGGAGAAGGATTTTGATATCAACACTCAAGAAGTAGGTGGAGTTTGTCTCCTTTCCTTAGTGATTGTCACCCCCCCATGGGGGTGGTGTTTTTTACCTGCTTAAATATCGTGTTGCCATCGGTTGGGGTGCTCCTCCCCATGACAAATTTATTCACCCGACTCTTGCTATCTCCCCCTCTTGGTAGGTAGAGGACATTGAAAAAAAGCAACAAACAAATAGGAGGGAGTCCATATTTAATATTGCAAATCATTTGGGTGCCCTCAACTAGGGGGGAAGATATTTAGTCCCCCTCCTTCACTTTCTTTGGCTATCATGTTTGTTATTGTTGTTTAATGGTTTTGGGTTATGTATTTTTCTGTTCCATTTTGTATCTCTTTTTTGTTGAACAACATTTATGACTTTTGTAGTGCAATGTATTTTTTAATGCTATGATTTCACTATTCTATAAGGGCTTGCCTTGATGTATATTTTGTATTTTAGAGTGACTCTTTCACTTTTATAGGATTGTCATGATTTTTTATACCTCATCATTAATAAAAATGCACTTTTCAATTTAAAAAATTAAAAAAATAATTTTTATTTGAAAAGAGATGTTTTCTGATGCTGTTTTAACTTTTTACAGACATAACTATTGAAATGTCACATTGATATAATTAGTAGTGAGGCGGTGGTGCTATGCTCAAATGAAAGATGACGACAAAAACTTATATACCATTTCAACCATGTGGAATTGACATCATACGCAGCTCTTTAGAGAGCAATACATTTAGTATTGGTTTGCAAGGGGGTGTTAGAGCTTATGAGGAGTCGGAGGAGAACATTGTCTGCAACTCTTGCTGGTTGTCTTTCGTTAGAGTTGAACTCGTTTCACTCTGGATGAGAAAGATCATTGATTTGTATGGAGTTATCAAAAGATAAGGAGTGAAGAGGGGCCAATGAAGAAATATTAAAATCACTTAGAAGAGGCTATAATAATCCCTGATCTCTGTTGTAAATTTCTCCCATAGCCGTCTCCTCCTTCCTCTGTAATAGTGCAGGTTTTTATGTGTTCCATAGTTTTTTTTTAAGTTTCTCATTTTGTTAATGTATGAAGAGTGTCATTCAAAATCATGTTGGTTCTTAACCAGAAGTAAGGAGTTGAAGGTAAAGGTTGAAGCTATTTTATGATTAATATTTTTTTAATTGACCACTGTTTTATGCAGCTAAGATCTAAGGTGTGGTGTATACAAAATCATGATAGTTCTTAACCAGAACGAAGGAGTGAGTTCAAGGCAAGGGTTACATCTCTTGAGAACCCCACAAACTAGTCTTACTTTATTGCTTTCAAACTAGGCATAGGCCTTTTCTATTTCATTTATTGCTTCACATCAATTCCCACATACTGGAAGTGCAGAGATTCGTCTGAGAGATTCGTCACAGATATTATCAGTATGCAAATAAGCTCGTGGGAAAAATACATATCAAAATAAGCTAACTGCAAAAAATGAAAATAAATGTAGGGTTTAAAGATTATAATATTCAAACATAGTAAGAAAACATGTTAATTCTAATTTGAGATATTTAATTTTTATTGTAGGGTCCAGGTAAACACAACAAAAGAAATACAGGGAAATGATATATATATTATTGCCCCTTTCAATTGACAGGACTATGGAAGTAGGTTGTACAGATGTAGATCGAAAAAAAGATTATATTATTTAAGTACCCTATTTGATATTGACATGGAATGTAGTTATGGGTTTTTTTATTTTGGATGGACATGTATTATCTTGCACTATTGTCTAATGTTTGAAATAAAAACAAGGGGAGATATAAAGGTCTATTAATGAATGGATTCTTAATATTGAAATAAAAGTCAAGTTTTGTCATTCGACATCCATAATATCAACAATTGTTTTATGTAAGGTGAGGTTTTTTTATTAGTATATTATTAGAGCCTATGCCATTTTAAGTGGTATCTGTTTACAATGATTATTGGTCTTTGTATTATGGGTATAATTATTGGATTGTCAGCATTTTATGATAAGTCGTCGTAATTTTTAATGTCAAAAACCAAAAATAAAAGTAATTTTTGGGGTTTTGAGTTGGATCTATAAATAATTGTAAGAATGTGGTTGAGAGCATCACTTATCAATTGAGTAATGACCTACAAATTCACTATGACCATTTTATCTTTCTACCTTGTACAAAGGAGTACATTGGCTTCTAACTAATCATCATATAGGTATGACGAGTGTTTTCATAGTTTGGTCTACAAAGCTATAAGCAATATGCACATTAAGCAACTGCAACATTTTTTTTAATTATGTAACATAACCAATTTGTTTGTTTCATACAATTGTATTGAAGAATGAAACAACTCATGTTCTTGTATTGACAAGGAGGCATCAATTCAAGACATGAAAGACTCTAGCGAGTCATTAGAATGTGTTTCATACTCTGTTGATTATCACTGCCCAGTCAAAATTGAAGGTTATTTCTTTACCAAAAGTATTTGGAAAGATTTTTAAGCTTTCAAACTCTTTATAATATGGGTTGGTTATGGTTTTCACAATGGCATTTTCTTTAATGCTCACAATATTTAGTGGTCCCTCATAATGATCAATACTAATTTTACCTTAACAAAAATGCTAGGTATTAAAACTCTGCATTTATTTAAAAAATGAATCATACTATTAAGGATTTGACTTCATCACATGATTAGATTTCATGGCATTTACTAAAAGATAAATATAACTTGCTCAATTTAGACTTACCTTTTATTTTTGCATATCCAAGAATTGATAGTTGATCTCATGCTTCATAAAATGAGGTTGTAACCTCCACATGCATGGTGGAAGGACTGGAGGTGGAACTAGGACACTTAGATTACAATTTATTCTCCAAGTCTCATTTATCAAATCGTGAATCCATTATCATTAGTTTTGGACAAGTTAAATATGCATTGAAAATCAAATTCTTCACCCACAACTTGGATCACCAAACTTAACATAATTTATAATTCTAAGCTTGAGCCTAAGCTCTCTCATTTTCGTGGGTGTTTGATTTATCAAGGCCTTCTTCTTGGGAAGCACATTTTACATATTGAAATTGCTCAACCCAAGTGTTCAACTTGTTCAAGAGATGAGTCCTTTAAACATCTCTATTGGACTTGGCCAAAAGCTCAATCTGATTGGTATTATATTTATAGCCTTTCCCAACCTTTTCACCTAGATCCATTCTTTTGGCATATGATTTTCTTCGGAGATAATGTTGAATGCCCAAATTATATTGCTTCTATATGGAACTTATTCAAATCTATAATTTTATTTGAGTTATGGAAGTCTAGAAATTCATCTATGTTTAACAATGAAGAACGGTCTTCTTAATTCTCTGTTAATGATAAGGTAATTGTTATCTCTTTAGTTGTTATGCAGATTCATGCTCAAGCAAAGAAAGTTGCACTCAAATTTTAGCACTTACAAGAATTGTTCAATATTTATTTTTTTATTAGATACGTTAAAACATGTTTTGAAAGGCCCTGTAGCCTTATACAAAGGAGAGAACTAAAAATCAAACATTAAAGCTCTAATGGGATGCCTCTACCAACAACAACGAAATGGGCAACAAGATCCCCTCACTACAGGGACTTCCACAAAAAAAAAAAACTAAAACAAAAACTTACCATAAAACTTTCGTGAGGTTTTTGCCAAACTTATCTAGGGGACCTGACCCCTTTTTTGCTGATATTCATAAATTATCATGGGGTCCCCATGAACAAAGAGACATACAAGAAGGTTGGGTCATTGCTTTTCTTTTTTTTTATTTTTTTGAACCATTGATCAACCTTCCTTGTTCTCAGTTTGAAGGACTAATGAGGCTTTCTTAACTAGGATGCAGTGCTGGGATTTATCTTCCACTGTTGTCCCTAGATTAGTATCTACCCTAGATGAGTCCAAGTCTGGGATCTCCTTCGAGGAGGAAGCTAGGATTGGCACAACCTTCCTTGGAGAGATTAAAACAACCAACAATTCATCTTCAGAGTGTAATGAGCTTTTGGGATCCTTGTTTGAAGTAGAGGAAGCAAGAGCTTTAGAAGAGACAAAATCTTCGTTGTCAGTAGCCCATTCTTTGTCTATAGCCAACACCGTAAGGTTTTTGGGGATAAAGTCTTTTCACTAGGAAGAATCTTTCTTTTTTTGGAGGAGGTTGCAGTTTTTGGTCAAATGTCCAGTGCCAAAACAACTACAACAATGAAACAATAAACCTTCATAGTCAATAGCTTGAGACCAAGTGCGATCTCCAACCTTAAGGATGATTTTTTCTAGAAGATTCTTGGAGGTATCAATATTCACCAAAATCTTAGTAAAAGTAGTGAGGAAAAGAATATCGGTATTTAGATGCATACGTAGAAACCCACCCAGAGATCTACCAATAACCTTCAGGGTAGATTTCGTCCAAAACTGAAGGGGAAGATTGGGTAAACGAACCCATATGGGTTTTATATGCAAAGGTTGAGTAAAGGGATTGAACGCAGAGGACCAAGATTTCAAGAGCAAGGGGTGGTGATTCATGCTCAAGGGTAGACCGTGAATCTCATCCTTATCCTTGATATTATGAAAAACAATAATAAAACAACCTTTAGCATAAGTTTAAATATCAAGTTTACTTGAGAGAAGGGGTTTTCATTGCTTTGAGATCCAACTCTTAAGATCTTGGAGCTTTGGCCAGTAATCCACAAATCTGCATATCAAACCCTTGGTAGAAAAATATTCCTCTGAGTTGAGAACAACCCTAATTTCTTCTTCGCCAAAAGTTATCACTGGTTCAATAAAAGCAGGGGTGAGAGGTTCAGGGTCCAATTTGGGAGCTGGACGAGAGATAACATCAATGAAAGAGGCGGGCCTGCATTCCAATCTGACCTCTGCCTCCATCGTTATAACATCCCAGCTGCACTGGATGCGGCGACTAGGGTTTGAAGCTGAGTGACCTGTCGGAGTCTTTTTTCCCATGGGATGAACTAATCCTTGCTGCTGGTGGTTGGGGACTGATGGCAGTTGCGGAGGCTTGAGATTAGTGGCCCCTAGCAGATCCGATGTAATAGATAAAGCACCATTGAGGCATGCATGAGCAGGAGGAGCGGCATTTGCAGGCTACAAAGGAGAGAGCGGTTGAGGGTTTGACCCTCCAACAACAGGGAGGGTAGGAGTAAATGGTAGAAGATGGGCATCGTTCGTTGAAGCTACCGACAAGATTGGAGCCTGTGAGCTCGAGCCAACAACAGAGGGTTGCAAATTTGAATGCTTGGGTGGGCGCGAGTTTGCAGAGCCATTCACTGGAGGCGGATCCATCTTAATGTTATTATTCACATTATTGTTTGTGAGTGAATAAATTAATTATTGTCGTTTATAAGTGTACAAGTTATAATAACTCACTTATAAACATGGTTGGTTTAGTGTTTCTAAAGATATGAATTTGTTTTTTTATAAGCTTTGATCCTTCCTAACAATACAATCTCATTAAGCTATAAAAATGTAATCTCTATTAATTAATAAAAAAATGAATGTGTATTGTGTAAACTCTAATAAAATTTAATATTTGGTATTAGAGCAATGATAATTTCATGTGGAAGAAATTGAGTTTTATTTTATATTTTTTTTGGTTTTGTTTTGCAAATTTTAAAGTATTTATATATTAGTATCGTGTGTACATTTGATTTATGATTTGTTATAAATATAACTTTGTTTAATGATTTGATCATGTAGAAATGTTAGTAGCATCAAATTTCGTTACACAGCTTTACATATTCATCGTTATATAAATTCAATATTAGATAACAACTTAAGTAAGTTTTATTCATACATTCAATTATTACTTACCTTGCACCTACTCTACCACATCACTTCATCGTCAAATTTCACTAAAAATCCCTACCAAAAAAACTGAAGGCCAAAGTATCAAATCAAAATTAACTTCCCTCATCATCAAATCCCACCAAATCAAAACCAACGGCCATGTCAAATCGATCAAGATCAAATTAAAACCAAAGGGCAAGATCAGAAAGTTCTCAACGGCTACAAAGAGGTAACCGTTCCTTGAGGGCCCGGCCAACATTTTTAAAACAGTCAGAAGAATCCAGCATGATCTATCCTTCGTGTGAAAGCCTGCAAACCAAGTGCGCCCACCGATACGGGCAAGAAAAGAATATGATTTCAAAAACACGAAACCCATCGAGAAAGTCAAAGTAGCATTAAAACTTCTTAAAAGAGAGCCTTCCAGCCAAACAGTAAAGTCTGAATGCCCCACGATCAAATGGCCCGCCATAAATGAAGCCAACGTTCCATTTACAATGGTTTGGGAATTTAATAGTTGTTATTTTAAGTAGTGAAGTTTTATTTATAAAGAGTCCATCAAATATCAATTTTTGTTATTAATAAATGTTGATATGTAATAGAAATGAGATCGAGATCATATTCTGGATGATTTTGACAATATAGATACTTTTCAATTCTTAACTCTTAAATTAAAATCACAATAATTTATTAAAAAAAACCCAATAATATACATCATCAATCCACCAAGGAAGAGGTTGCAGGTTCAAACTGAGGAACATGCCCATGGCAGAAAACTAGCGAAGTCCTTCAATCAACTGACCTGAAGCAAAATTAACACGTCAGCCACAAAGAAAAAGGCTGCTGTCCTCCTCTTTCATCCAATCGAGGTTCCAAAATCTCATAACAGCGAGGTGGAAATGAAAGAATCCGATTGGGCAAGCCCTCCATATGATTCAAACTTTATAAATGAATCTGGTTGATTTGTATATATATGAACATTTATTACATGCTAAATGTAATAGAAAACTATGTAAAGTAGTAATATGTGAAATAAATGAATGTTGAATTAAGCCAATTTAGAATGAACCAAAATAATAAATGCAAACAAATTTTAGATGTTGAACCTGCCAAGGAAAGATCTAGTGGTAGACCTATAGCTACTAAATCTATCCCAAGAGAGAGATGTATATATGGGGTGCAAAGTACCGTTTAGAAGATATATATGTACATACGGCTTAAAATCTGAAGTGGGTGAGTATTGAAGGCATTTAGAATGTTTGGTATCAAAAGAGAGAATTGTGGGGTAAGAAGTGTCATAAAAATAATTAAATATAGAAAAGTGGATTGTGTAAAAGAGAATAAAAAATGTTACACAAAAAAAGAAATTTACAAAATTTGGGTGTTTAGATGAAATTATTTATATATAATTAAAATGTTCAATATTACATATGTTTGATAAAATTTTATATTTATTTTAAAAGCTCAACTTTTACAATATCAATTATTCTAATACTCTACTAAAATTATTTTTACTTTTCTTATTTTATTACTGTAATATATTTTGATATGAGTTGTACATTTTTTATATGGTTTAGTGTAGTGTATTGTGCATGTAAACCACTATATATATATATATATATATATATATATATATATATATATATATATTTCTAAATGAAACATTGTTGGTGCATATTTTTTTAAAAATTTGATAGTGCCCATAGTTCTTCTCAACTTCGATAGTCTTCATCTCTCTTTCTCTATTTTATTTTATGATATGTGCAAAAACTATTGTCAATGCTCCCAAAACCTACAAAAATATCCCCCATCACTCTTGATACCTGTTAGATCATCCCCGACGCTTCTAGGTCCTCTTGTTTGTCTCTACTTAGTTAGAGTGCTCTCATCCCCCTTTTGTCATCTTTTTCGTTCTTGTTTGTTGGATGTCAATTTTCATGTCAGAAGGGTCTTAATTTAAATTTAATCATCTATATATATATTTCATTTTTTATGAGAAATACACATAATATAATAAGCATTTTATTAAGCACTCGCATGCACATTGAAAAGAGATCAAGTAATCATTAGAGTATTTTTCATTTTTGAAACTAATGTTTCTTGTAAAACATTTTTGGTGCATGACCAAGAGTTTTATCTATACAAAATTATATTTTGAAGTGATTTATCTTATGTAATTTAGTGTTTTTTTACTTTCTTTTTATTGTAGTTCATACCTTTTATGGACTTCAAAAATATCAAATAGTTATACCATTCACTAAAGATAACACAAGTCTTTAATGATTACTTTATTTTTCTTCAATTTTAGATATTACAAGTATAATGGAGTTTCCCTAAGAAAAGAAAGAAAATATGTTTTGTTCGTATACAGGGATTGTAACGTATGAATCAAAGTTAAGAAATAAGAAATTGCAACTAGGTGATCAAAGTCACAAGTTAGAAACATCTCCAACACTATTGAATATTTTTTTGAAGCATCCGCAACAATCTTACATCATATCTAAATTTTAAGGTGAAATTCATGACCAAAGTTACCAATCATTCCAAAGTCTAAATTGAGGAAACTATCTTAAAAATTGTGAACTATTCAAAATTTATATTAAAACCCTATGCATTTATCATATTGATTGACTTGAAAATATCAATTAAACATTATTAGTGTATTGTAAATGTAATATGATTTTATTTATTTATATTTCAAATCTAAATTGTATTGTAAATTAGTGTAAGTGTTAACGATAAGCCGAAAATAATCATTTTAATTTTTTTCTTTTCACTTGTTTGGCCTAATCCCTGATAAACCATAATTCTTGAATCCAACATAAAAGTCACTATCAAACTGAATCCAATATGTCAAACATAATCAATCACAACTAATCTCAAAATCTGCACAAATAACTACACCAGCACTGGGTGAAGTGTGAATACCAACCCATTGACATCCCATTAGCATAACCTATTTAAACTTATATCAATATATCAGGTGTTAGAATTTTTTAGCTGACGTGTAACGTTGAAAGCAAAAAGACTTTCTAAACGATTATTAAGAAAATTGATCTTTTGCAAAGTTGGAGCATTTTTGAATCTTTATAGTGAGATGACGATTCAGAAGATCACTCTACGATGTAAATGTAAATAAAAAAGAAGGAAGAAAAAGAAACTTACCCAGTCATGACAGGACAACATGAAATAATCTGCTCCCAGGGTGCGGTTCCAGAAGGAATACTTTGATCACATGAATGTAATCACTGATAAAGCGTTTGAGGGGCTTCAAAGCATAGTTTTCTGGCTTGTAAATGCAGCTGAGCATGATGTAGAAAAAAATTAAAAATGGTGGCTTAGACGTTTTAAAATATTTTGATCCTCTACAAAACTTACGAATAAGATGGTAGGCTATTTAGGCGGGATGGGTTTGAGTGGGTTTTCTAAAATTTAAATTGGTTTGAACACTCAATTCTCACCATAACCGTGTTGGCAAAGGTTATGCCATGACAGAAACCATGCCACGTTGTCAGGAGTTAATGGAGAAGGGAGAAGGCCGAGCTTAATGGTGACTTGAATTTTCAACTCCGTTCAAGGAAGTTAGGGCCCAGAGCCACATCAACACGCACCTATTTTGTGCATGCTGGTTAAGCTTGACCTAATTGGACTTGTCCAAAAGTTTAATCTGATTATTATTATATTTACAACATTTCTTAACCTTTCCATCCAGAGTCATTTTTTTTTTTGATGTATGTTTTTCTTCGGGGATAATGTTGAATGTCCAAATCATATTGTTTCTCTATGAAATTTATTCAGAGCTATAATTTTATTTTAGTTATGAAAGTGAAATATTGCCATACTTGGCACGTTAGACTCAACTATTATTGATTAACAAAGATTTGTGAGAAATGTTTGAAGGAAAAACAAAGAAACCAACAAATATAAATGAAATAATCAAATGGGATATCAAGGACTAGAAATCAAAGATAATTATTAACCTAGGACAATTTGATGCTTATTTTCATCATATAGATCTATCTAAGACATCAAGTTTCATTCTAAAGACATCGAACAGGGTGTTTGGATTGCAAACTAGAAGTGCAATAGTGGGCTTGAAGCACAAACTCTTCAGACTTAAGATGGAAGATGCTGACAATGTGGTCCAACACATCAATAAGTTTCATTCCATAATAAATCAGTTAGGTGAGATAAAAGTTGATGTAAATATTGATGAAGCAAAAGTTCTATTAAACAACATACTAGTTAGTTATTCAAACATAGTTTATACTTTTAAGTAAAATAAATTATAGTTTAGAAGACTCGATATCTTCCCCCATAGATGAAAAAATAGAATAAAAGAACATATTTAGATAAAGAAGAAAGTGTAATGTATGTTAAAAAAAGGGCCGGATTTTCTTTCAACTCAGATAAACATGATTCAACTTCTAATGATTCAAATAAATTTAATATATATGTCATTATTGTAAACATGGACATGCCACTATCAATTGTAAATAAGGAGCACAAGATCTTCTTGATGGAAAGTCAAAGAATAAGGCCTTAGTTGTTACCATAAAAAAAAATGATTGAGAAGTAAATACTACCCATTCAAATGATCTTAATGATGAAGAATGCATATATTAAATGACTAGTATTGGAGGTCGAAGGCAATGGAGGAAGGAGACCAAACAATGATCTCAAGTTTTCCACTATTGAAAGGGTTACACATTGCAATAGTGGAACAAGCTTCTTTTTATTTATGTTTGTTTGGTGTGTTATATACTGTATCAGTGAGAAGCCCAACACTCACTAGACATACATAAATATATGTGGATGTAAAAATTCCCATTTCCTTCAGTGTTGTACTCAATTGTGAGCTAAATGTGTTTATCTACATGGAGTGGAAGATGAAAAAATGTGTGGGTCCCTATTCAAATCTTTGAGTTCCCACCACTGGATTTGATTGATGTGTTCCCATCCATGATTAATTGATGAGAGGTTGATGGTTTCCCTCTATACTTTCATGTAGTCTTGTTTCGATGTGTTCCAATGTTTGTACTAAAGGGGTTAATCTTGAGAAATTGATGTTATTACTTACTTGTTTGTGTGAGTAAATAAATTAAATGTTGTCATTTGTATGAGTGAATAAATCAATTATTGTCATTTGTATTAAGGAAAGTGGATATATTTTGACAAGGGGTTTTAATTTTTTTATTATAATTTTAAAAGTCCAATATTTTTAAAATTGATTTTAATTATTAGTTACCAATGTATTCAAAATGGTTTTACTTTTTGAAGACATATTTGTCAACATGATTTTATTTTTTAAAAGATATAAGTGGTTTTATTTTGAATTGAATTCGATTGAATGATTTTAATGTGAATTGAATGGTTTTAATTATGTGAGCAAAATTTATTTCAACTTTCTCAAAATTGTATGATGATGTATAAATTGAAGGATGGATTCTTCTTTAATAAAGTTGTTCTTATTCCTATTAATTTGTGTAAGAATCTCCCCTAATGAATAGCACCAACCTAGATATACTTTGAATGTTTTTATGTACTTGACCCAAATATCATTGTGTTTTGGGCATTCTAGGATGAAGTGTCTTAGTGTGAAACTGGCAAGTGTACAACACCTAAAGAGGAGCAAAAAAAAGAATGTGCCTTTTTTAACCAAATAGATAGTTGAAATAGAATAACACTACATCATGGAGTGTGTGGATTACAGTCATAGATGATGACAGGTGATTCAAATATCACTATGATGATGAAAAAAACTTATATATGGCTAATACCATTTCAACCATGTGGAATTGACATCATATGCAGCTCTTTATAGAGAAATACAATTAGTACAGGTTTGTGGGATCTACAGACCCTATGTAAGGGGGTGTTAGAGCTTATGAGGAGTTAGAGGCAAACATTCTATGCAACTCTTGTTGTTTGTCTTTCTTTAGAGTTTAACTCATTTCATTGTGGATAAGAAAGACCATTGATTTGTATGGAGTTGTTAAAAGATAAGGAGTGAAGAGGGGGCCATGGTGAAATATGCAGCATAGATTAGGGAATTTAGAACATTAAAATCACTTAGAAAAGGCTATAGTAATCCCTAGTCTTTGCTATATATTTCTCCCATGGCCATCTCCTCCTTCCTTTGTAATAGTGCAAGTTTTTCTATGTTTCATGGTATTCTTTGTAGTTTCTTAGCCTTTGCTAATGTATGAATAGAATAATATAAAACCAAGTTAGATCTTAACTAGAAATAAGGAGTTGCAGACAAGGATTGAAGTTATTTTATTATTTTATTTTATTGACCACTGTTTTATACAGCTAAGAACTAAAGTGTAAGGAGTATACAAATCATGTTGGTTCTTAGCTAGAAGTAAGGTGTTCAAGGCAAGGGTTAAAGCTCTTGAGAACCCGACAAACTAGTAGATTAATTTATTGCTATATAAATCCTTGCATAGGCATTCATCTCAGAGATTCATTAGAGATATTATCAAAGCCTCATCATCGATGTATGATTCAAAATAGAATAAGCATAAGATGAAAAGGATGCATTGATAGATCACCTCTTCCATTAGACAATAGTTTCTTTGAATTAAATGATTTTTTATATGTTATCTTTAAATGAAGCCTTATTAATGTTGATTTGTATAGATCTATTGAGCCAATTAATATGTAAGTATCTAATACTTCATATTCAAATAGTGACTTTGATGTTTAAATACAACCTTGACCAAGAAAAAATATAGAGTGCATCTTCCTGACATGCCATCTTTAAGAGGAATTGCATCCTAGTAACATCACAAGGGGTCATTGAGATCATCCTTAAAAAAAATTATTCAAAATAAATGCTGGGTGTTGGAAGAAACTAATACCTTTTCTTAGAATTATATCTGGTGAAGATGTTCTAGTGCAAGCGAGTGTTGGAATTTAAAATATAATAGATGATTTATTTTACATTATTCATGATGATCATGATTATTATGATGATGATATGGATGATCAAGTTGGTGATTAAATTCTTGAATTACCTAATAGATGATAATCTATGTGTTATGCCCCAACACTCCCTATTTTAAAAATTTCAAATAGGGACTCACTTGCCTTAAAAAAATTCTTCTAGAGAAAGTATAAATACATGATTAATTAATAAAATAACCTTAGAGTCCAAATATTAAAATATTTCTTAAATGTTGACGTTGACTTGTTAACTTGTTATTTTGGGTATTGTGTTGCTTTTTGAAAAAAATCAAAAGTGAAATATTACTATATTCGTTCTAAGAGTATTCAAATTTAGAAAAAAAACAAACATTTTGAGTGACTAACGAGAATATTAACATCATGTTTTAGTCCATATATGCCTTGTGTTGATCATATGCAGGTAATTTTATAATCATTTTTTTCCATTCCATCTCCAGAATGTCGTCAAACTCATCTGATCCTACCAAGTGTCATTATTCTTCTCATTCATGACCTTTATTGATCAACCAAGTATTCATTCCTCTGAGTCATCAAGATTATGACAAGTATTAGCATCCTGCTCTTATGAAGCTACTTAGTACTTAGACAAATTTTGAAATCTTATGGGCACTCGAGTCACTAGAAAACCCAATAACTTCTCTAAAATGACATGCTAGTTAGTTATTCAAACATACTTTAAGTAAAATAAATCCTAGTTTAGAAGATCCAATATCTTCTCTAATAGATGAAAAAAAATAGAATAAAAGAACTATAGAGAAAGAAGAAAGTGTTATGTTAAAAATAGAACTGAATTTTCTTCAACTCAGATAAACATGAGTCAACTTCCAATGATTCAAATAAAAAATACATCTTTTATTATTTTTAACAACATCGACACATCATTATCAATTGTAAATAGAGAGCACAAGATCTACTTGATGGAACATTAAAGAACAAGGCCTTAGTTATTACTGAAAAAAAACGTAATTGAGAAGGAAATGCTATCTATTCAAGTGATCCTAATGACATGAAGAATACATATATTAAATTATTAAGATTGGAGGCTGGAGGAAATGAAGTAAGGAGGCCAAATAGTGATATAAGGTTTTCCACTAATGAAGGGGTTGTAGATTACGGTAGTGGAGCAAGCTTATTTTTATTTATGTTTGTGTTGGTGTGATATATAATATATTAGAGAGAAGTGAATACTCGTTTAACGTAAATAAATATATGTATGTGAAAATATTTATATTTCCCTTAGTGTTGTACTTAATTGTGAGCTAATGTGTTTATCTACATGGAGTTGAGGATGAAAAAATATGTGGGTCTAGGCTATTTATATGTTTAAGTTCCCATCACTAGAGTTGGTTGATGTGGTTGCATCCATGATTAATTGATGAGGGGTTGATGGGTTTCCTCTCTACCTTCATTTAATATTATTTTCATATGTTTCAATGTAGGAGAAAATGTTGGGAATTTAGTGTTATTACTCACATTATTATTTGTGTGAGCAAATAAATTAATTGTTGTCATTTGTGTGAATGCATAGATCAATTATTATATTTTGTTTTAAGGAAAATGGATATATTTTGACAAGGGGTTTTAATTTTTTATTATTATAATTTTTAAGGTCCAATATTTTTAAAATCAATTTTAATTATTAGGTATAGATGTATTCAAGATGCTTTACTTTTTGAAGACATTTTCAACATGATTTTATTTTTTAAAGATATAGGTGGTTTATTTTGAATGATTTTAAAGTGAATTGAAGGGTTTTAATTATGTTCATGAGACTCAATGGTTTATAGGACTACAATTTATTAAAAAATTCTCAAAATTTTAGGATGACATATAAATTAAAGGATGGTTACTTCTTTAATAAAGTTTTTCTTACTCCTATTGATTTGTGTAAGCATCTCCCCTAATACTTTTATTTTGTCTCTTTGAATAGCTCCAACTTTGAATATTTTTATGTACTTCACCCAAATATCATTGAATGTTGGGCATTCTAGGATCAAGTATTTTAGGTGTGAAATTGGGAGGTGGATAAACAACTAAAGAAGAATTAGAAGAGAAGAACATGCATGGTTTTTTTTTAATCAAACTGATAGTTGAGATATAATGACACTACGTCATGGAGTGTGCAAATTATAGTGATATTCAAATTAAATATCACAACCAGATAAAATATATAATATAATAATTTTGTTTGAAGATTCGAGGCTAGATAAAACAATATTTTTAAATTAAAAATCATAGTAGAAGATCTAACATCAAAAAGGGAAAAGACATTTCATAAAACTAATAGGACATCCATGGTTTCAAGCACTTATTTTCACATAAAAAACTCTTATTATTATGCTTGGTTCTATACCCTCTTGGTCTTGTAGACATTATTAAAATATTTCATTCATTAAAAGTCATAATTTCCAAGATGGTTTTAATTTGAAAAGAGAAAGATTTTAAAAGGGGCTGAGGATAAGGAGTGAAGAGAGGGCCATGGAGAAATATGCATCATATATAAGGGAAGTTAGAACATTAAAATCACTTAGAATATGCTATAGTAATCCTTAATATCTACTGTATATTTGATTTGAGCAACGATTCGGGTGATGGTTTTACCCCAATTGATGATGGAACTTCCAAGAGCCATAACTTTTACATCATAGCTCCAATTGACTCCCCATTTGAACCATTGGAAAGATAAGAATGAGGATAATGTGGTGAGATGGTACAATATTTAATCAATATTTTTTGATCTCCAAAAACCCAATGAAAGTGCCCCATATTTCAATTTTAGTAGTGCAGTCTAAAAATAGTAAGTTTCTAAAAATAGTAATTCCTCAAATTCTATATTGTTTTAAATCATGGAAGTCAAACCACTTAATCTCCCCCAAGATTTGTGACCTTCCACATCCTCCTTCTGCTTTCAAAATGTGTATAAATGAAGATGTAACTAGAAATGGAAATCAGACATCTCTTCCCAGAGATAAGCATTTAGTTGTATTGCGATCTTGAGAAATAAAACATCTCTTCTCAAAGAATTCATTATTACTATGTTATTTTTGTGTTATTGAAATATCTATAAATCAAAACTTTTGAGTTTTGGATCAATGGTATTAGAGCAATTTTTTTTGAGAATGTATGATCTTGAGGATGAGGTCAGGATACAAGAAGCTTGGGTGGAAAACAACATAGCTTTCAAACTATCCACTTATTTAATCCAAATGATTTCAAATGGTAGATGAAACCAAGACATATGATCCATTCAAGGAAATGGTAAATGAAGCCCTCTAATTATAACAAGCACATATGCTGCAATAATTTGCCCAAATTCTCTAACAACTCCCGATGGGAAATTCTGGCTCCTCATCTACACTTCTAGGCTCCTCATCCATGGAAAGTCCTTTCAATTTCCCAACACCCTTCAAGGTTCAGGTGGATTTTGATATCCCTACATTTGAAGGCAAAATCAATGTTGATGTAGAAGAAAATTGGTTGAATAAACTATCTTCTTACTTTTTTGTAAATAAATTTACCAATGGAAAAAAGATCACTTTTGCTCTTTTGAAAGCATCGTTACCCATGAAAAATTGGTGGATAGTGTACAAAAAGAGGTTCAGTATAGATGACATTGGGCTTGAGGTGGAACCTACTTGAGATGATTTCATGGAAGTGGTAAAGGAATAATACTATCCCATTAGAGCATATGATGATTTGTACATATAGTGGCAACAACTTCACCAAGGTAAGGACTAATCTGTTCAAGATTACACTAATTTTTTTCATTCTCTATTTACAAGATTGGGCATCCAAGAAAGTGAGAAACATACGAATCTCAAATATCGTGGTGGACTACAATGGTACATATGGGGGGAAATGGAACTCTTCAATTTAGAAAACCTTGGTGAGGCATACAAGTTCACAGTGAAGATTGAGTAAAAACATGAAAGAAAGAATACAAAGAGTCAGCCTTCAAAATGGAAAAGTGACAAGGAAGGTCAAACACGAGTCCAAAATTGGAACCAAAAAGAGTTTTAAGATAAGAAACCCTAGAAGGGGAAGAATGGAAAATGGTATGATTACCATAAACCTAGAACTCACTCCAAAGAAGAATGTCAAGCCATCAAGTCACTGCTTTATGAGTCATAACACTTGACATCTACTGCTCTATCTCATACACAACTTACAATCGAAGAGGATGAATAAGAGATTATAGACGTTGAGCCTGATACCATCATTTCTTCATCACAGACTCATGAGGAAAGGCTAGATGACAAGGAAAGGTTGTTTCACTCCAAATTATGGGTAAAAAGTAAGCCTCCAAATTTCATTATTGATAGTAGGAGTTACAAGAATTTAAGATCTGCTAAAGTTGTGAAAAGTCTAAATATATCCATGAAGTCTCACCCAAAGCCATACAATATTGGATGGTTGAGCCCAGGGAGAGACCTTTGTGTCACCCATCAGTGTCTTCTTTCATATGCAATAAAACCTTTCCAAGATGAAGTCTTGTGTGATGTGGTCAGTCTAGATGTTTATGATGTACTCCTTAGTCATCCATTCATGTATGCGCGAAATAGCATCAACCTCACTCTTGGAACATGGCACTATAGGGTACCAAAGGTACCACCTCCCACATCTATCTCCCTGATTAGTGCCAAACAATGTAAGATATTGGTAGAGAAGACAACACAATTCATTCTCATGGTGGTCAAACCATAGAAATCCAAGAAGGCTGATGTTGCAGTCCTGACTACACAATCAACACAAAAATAGAAGCAAATGGGACAAATCATAAGAGAATATGATGACTTATTCAAGTCACCCATGGGAGTTCCACTGCATTGTCAGTTAAAACATTCTATCGATTTGATCCCAGGATCACCTTTGCCTAATAGTCCTATGTATCACAGATCAATTTTGGAGAATGATGAGATAAAAATATATATTCAAGAATTGATCCAAAAGGGTCACATCAATCCAATCTCTTCACCTTATGGCAGTTTGATTATCTTGGTACCAAAGAAAGATGGGACATGGAGGCTTTGCATTGACTATCGAGCCCTAAATAAAATCACTATGAAGAATCGTTACCCCCTCCCCAAGGTTGATGATCTGCTGGGCCAACTCCATGGTGTGAAGTTCTTCACCAAAATTGATCTCAAATTTGGCTATCACCAAATTTCCATCGATCCCACTGATGTCTAGAAGATTGCATTCAAATATATATAAGGAGGGGCTCTTCGAATGGTTGGTTATGCCTTTTGCCTTAACTAACACACGTGCAAATTTCATGAGAATGATGGATGACATCTTGCGACCCTTCACCAACTCATTTGTGGTTGTCTACTTGGATGACATACTCATCTATAACATAACATGGGAGGAACATTTGCAACATGTTTGTAATGTGATTCAAACTCTTTAGGAGCATAAGTCATATGCAAATCTTGACAAATACACATTTAGGATGAATATAATTAAGTACCTAGAGTACATTGTGAATGAGGAAGGGGTCCATGTTGATCTAGAGAAGATTTAGGTTATTTGAGAATGGCCTACACCAAGGACCCTCATAGAACTTCACAACTTCTTGGGTCTTTCAAATTTCTATCATAGGTTTGTTCTTGGGGTTTCACATGTTGCTTGGCCACTAACCCAAGTGACTAAAGGAGGAGCTAAATCTACATTTTAGTGGGGAAAAATAAAACAAAGGGCATTTGAGAATTTGAAGAATAGACTTTGCTCAGCTCTTGTTCTTGCCTTGCCATATTTGCATCAACCTTTCAAGTTGATGATAGATGCATCTGAATATGCCATGGGAGCTATCATCATGTAACATGGCCATCCTATTACATATCACAATGAAACTTTCACTAATACAGTAATAAAATACCTAACATATGACAAGGAGCTCTATGCCATTGTACAAGGTTACAAATAATGGAAACACTACATCTTGGGGAAAGAGACGGTCATCCACACTGACCATAGACCATTAGAATTCATCTAGACATAGAGCAATCTTTGAAATGAAAGGCACTAAAAGTGGGCCACATATCTACAAAAATTCCATTTGATAATCAAACACAAAAAGGGGATCTCAAATACGTCCATAGATTATCTGAGCCACTCACCAATTACTATACTCATAACAATTCTTGACCTGTGCAGACACGAGACTACCACTTAGGGTGCTTTGTATGAAGTAGATCCTACCTTTGCTGATACATATCAAGTGCTTCAAGAAGGTAAACATGTTTCTAATTTCTATTTACAAGATAATGTCATTTGTCATATGGGGCACATCTATGTTCCAGCTACAGAGCAACAGAAGATGATATTGGAAGCACATTTTAGTCAGACAGTGGGACACTTTGGTGTAGAAAAGACATTGGTAGTTCTTCAAAAAAACTTCTACTAGCCCCATATGCGAAAGGATGTGGAAAGATACCTCAAATATTGAACCCCATGTGCGATAGTGAAGCCAACAAATAAGAAGCAAGGATTGTACACGCCATTGCCAGAACCAACCAGGCCTTGGGAATCTATCTCAATGGATTTTCTCTCAGGTTTTCTCACTTCAAAACATGGCAAGGACTGTATCTTTGTTGTAGTTAATCATTTTTTCAAAAATGGCTATCATGATTGCTTGTAATAAAAATATATCTACTGAAGAAACTGTTCAACTATATTTTAGTCATATATGGCTCCATTTTTGGTCTCCCCAAGTCCATTATCTTAGATCGAGATAGCAAGTTTCTAAGCATCTTTTGGTCCACTCTGTGGAAGATGATGGACACCAAGCTGATGAAGTCCACAGCCTTCCATCCACAGACTAATGGGCAGACAAAAGTGGTGAACCACTTGATTGTTCACATGATTCAGATGTATCACTCCAAACATCCATGCACATAGGATGAGGGGATTCTTTTCATACAATAAGGATATAATCAGGCCCTGCATAGCTCGACCAAGCACATTCCAATCCAAGTATGCTTCAGGTTCCAAGCCATTGCACCACTTGATATAGCCATTCCATTCTCCACCATGGAATACACACCTCATGGGAGATCTGAGGCAACAAAACCAACAAAGTTCATTGGAAAATGCAACAAATCCAATAGTAAGTTCATGACATCTTGGAGAAGATGAATCAAAAGTATAAGTAATGCCATGACAAACATAGGATTACACACCATTTTTCTATGGGTGACAAGGTTTGGTTGTGGCTTTAAAAGGAACGACTTGTAGGCCCACACAAAAAAAATTGACCTCTATGATATGGTCCCTACACCATCACCAAAAAAGTTGGAGAAAATGCTTTTGAGTTGAACCTACCAGCCTACCTTGGTCTGCATCCAATATTCAATGTGGATCTCCTTAAACCATATCATCCACCTTTGTTGGACACTTCAGTCATAGCAGAACAACTAGACATTGATGAGCTTGATCCGCAAAGTTTTTCTCTAGTGGAGGAGGATCAGATTGTGGACAGCTGGATGAAGACAAAAGGAGGGCACTCTATTTTGATTTATCGGGTGGTCAAAAGGGGCCAACTTAGCCACCAAGGTGAGTGGCTCATAGAGAATCAAATTAAGACACAATTGCCACACTTGATTGGCTTTCAATATTTCAAGAATCAATATTTCTCCCATTGTTGCCTCCTCCTTCCTTTGATTGGCTTCCATGACAGTTTTGATAACCCATCTTTGACACTGGCTTGTAAATGCAGCTGAGCTTCATGAGAATGATGTATAAAAAAATTAAAAATGGTGGTTGAGACGTTACAAAATATTTTAATCCTTTGCAATTCTTACACATAAGAGGGTAGGTTGTTTAGGCAGGATGGGTTTGAGCAGGTTTTTTAAAATTTAAATTGGTTTGAACACTCAATGCTCACCATAACCATGTTGGCAAAAGTTATGCCATGTCAGAAACCATGCCATGTTGTTAGGACTTAATGGAGAAGGGAGAAGGACAAACTTATCGGTTACTTGAATTTTTAACTCCATTCAAGGATGATGGGGTCCGAAGCCACACTAACACACATTGAGTTTATGCATGTTGGTTAAGTTCAACCATTCAATAGAGGTGTTTAAAGGACTCATCTCTTAAACAAGGTGAACACTTGGGTTGAACAATTCTAGTGTGTAAAAGGTGCTCCCCAAGAGGAAAGCCTTGGTAAATCAAACACCAAAGAAAGTGAGCGAGCTTATGTTTGAGTTTAGAATTCCAAATTATGTTAAGTCTAGTGATCTGAGTTGTAGGTTAAGAATTTAAACTTCAATGCCAATTTAACTTGTTCAAAACTAATGATTATGGATTCATTATTTGATAAATGAGACATGGAGAGTAAATTTTAAACTAAGTGTCATAGTTCCACCTCTAGTCGTTCCACCATGCATATGGAGGTTATAGACTCATTTTATGAAATATGACATTAAGTATCAATTCTTGGATATGTAAAATAAAAGGTAAGTTTGAATTGAGTAACTTATATTTATCTTTTAATAAATGCCATGGAATCCAATCATGTGATGAAGTCAAATCCTTAATAGTAGGATTCATTTTTAAAATAAATGTAGAGCTTTCATACCCAACATTATTGTTAAGGGAAAACTAGTATTGATCATTATGGGGGACCACTAAATATTGTGAGCATTAAAGAAAATACCATTGTAAAAACCATAACCAACTCATATTATAAAGGGTTTGAAAGCTTAAAAATCTTTCCAAATGCTTTTGGTAAAGAAATAACCTTCAATTTTGATTGGGGCTGAGCAACGATGATCAATGGAGTATGAAACCCATTCTAGTGACTTGTGTCTTTCATGTCTCGAATTGATGGCCCCTTATCAATACAAGAACATGATTTGTTTCATTCTTCAATGCAATTGTATGCAACAAACAAATTGCTTATGTTACATAATAATAAAAAAATTGCAGTTGCTTAATGTACATATTGCTCGTAGCCTTGTAGAGCATATTATGGAAAAACACTCATTGCACCTAGATGATGATTGGTTAGAAGCCAATGTACTCCTTTGCACAAGGTAGAAGGATAAAATGCTCACAGTGAATTTGTGGGTCATTACTCGATTGATAAGTGATGCTCTCAACCACGTTCTTACAATTATTTATAGACCCAAATTCAAAATCCAATAAATTACCTTTGTTTTTATTTTTTAACTTTAAAAACTACGACGACTTACTATGAGATATTGACAATCCAATAATTATACCTATAATACTGATAACCAACACTCATTATAAATAGATACCTTGAAAACTAACATGGGCCCTAATAATATATCAATAAAACAGCCTCGCCTTAAATAAAATAATTGTTGATATCATTGACGTCGAATGATAAGATTCGACTTTTATTACAATATTAAGAGTTCACTCATTGACATACATTTATATCTCCCCTTGTTTTTATTTCAAACATATACAAAAGTGCAAGATATACAACCAATGAAAACAGTCCATGTCCAAAAGAAAAAAAACCAATGACTACATTCCATGTCAATATAATCTCTTTTGCTATCTACATCTGTACAACCTACCTCCTTAGTATTTCTTTTGTTCTCTTACTATTATATGTGTTTGTATGCTATAATCTTTAAACCCTACATTTTTTTTCATTTTTTCCCACTAGCTTATTTTTTTCCTATTTTGATATGTATTAACATAATGTTTTAACGTCCCTAATCTGGATACTGATAATCTCTGCGACGAATCTCTGCATTTCCAGTATATGGGAAGCAATAAATAAAACTGAACATGCTTATGCCAGGATTTAGAAAGCAATAAAGTAAGACTAGTTTGTGGGGCTCACAAGAGATTTTAACCCTTGCCTTGAACTCCTTACTTCAACCAACATGATTTTGTGTACTCCTCACACCTTAGTTCTTAGTTGTCTAAAACAATGGTCAACGAAATAAAATAAAATAATAAGATCCAAACATGGTTTTGTATGGCTCTCTTGATATGTTAGCAAAGGCTGAGAAACTACAAAGAAGACCATGGAACACAGAAAAACCTGCACTGTTACAGAGGGAGGAGACGGCCATGGGAGAAATATACAGCAGAGATCAGGAATTACTAATTAATTTTAATGTTGTAACTTGCCTGATCTATGCTGCATATTTCTCCATGGCCCCCTCTTCGCTCCTTATCTTTTGGCTACTCCATACAAATCAATGGTCTTTCTCATCCAGAGTGAAACGAGTTCAACTCTAAGGAAAGGCAACCAGCAAGAGTTGCAGACAATGTTCTCCGACTCCTCATACCCTCAATAGTACTAACACACCCTTTTACAGGTTCTAACAGAATGTAAATCCCTAAAGAGCTGCATATGACGTCAATTCCACGTGGTTGAAATGGTACTAGCCCCACCGCCTCACTACTTCCAATTATATCAATGTGACATTTCAATAGTTATATCTGTAAAAAGTTAAAACCACACCAGAAGATATCTGTCTTTTCAAAAAGTATAAAGAATACTGACGATCGTACAGAAGTAAAAAAGTCACGCCCCAGAATATAAAATACAAATCAAGGTAAGTCTTGAGAGCGCAATGAAATCATAGCATTAAAAAATATGTTGCATTATAAAAGTCATATTAGACAACAGTGAACATGGAAGCCAAAGGAGGTGAAGGTGGGGACTAACTATCTTCCCCTTAGCAAATGGTACCCAGAGGATCTGCAATGTCAAATATGGGCTCTCTTATATTTATTTGTTATTTTTCTCTTGTGTCTTCTAACTACCAAGAGAGGGAGAGAGCAAGACCTAGGTGAAGAACTTTGTCATGGGGAGGAACACCTCAACCGTTGTCACCACTTTGTCTAAGACGATAAAAAATGCCACCCCATGGGGAGGTGACATCCATGGGGAGAAAGGAGACAAACTCCACCACCTTCATGATTGTTGATGCCAAAATCCTTGCCCTGGACTCATTTTAAAATCTCTCTTTTCAAATTAAAACCATTTTGGAAAGCATGTCTTTTAAAATTAAACTTACAAAAAATATCTTTCTTTTAATGAATGGAATATTTTAATAACGTCTACAAGATCAAGTATCATATGGGACTATGAGTAATTATTAAAGAGTTCCATATGAAAATAAATGCTTGAAATCATGAATGTCCTATTAGTTTTGTGAAATTTCTATTCCCTTTTTTATGTTGGATCTTCTACTATGAATTTTAATTTAATAATATTATTTTATCTAGCCTCCACTCTTCAAAAAAGATGATTAAATTGTCTATTTTTAAGAGGTCATGATATTTGATTCGAATATCACTATAAGTTGCACACTGCATGCCAATGTAGTGTTATTATATCTCAACTATCACTTTGATAAAAAACAGGCATGTTTTTTTTTCTCAATCTTCTTTAAGTGTTGTCCACTTTCTAGTTTCACACCTAATACCCAAAATAACAAGTTAATAAGTTAGCCTTAGCATTTCAAAAATATGCCAATATTTAGACTCTCAGGTTATTTTCTCAATGAATCATGTTTTTAGACTCTGTCTTGAAGAATTTTTTAAAGGCAAGTGGGTCCCTATTTGAAAATTTGAAAATGGGTGATGTTTGAGTACAACACATAGATTATCATCTATTAGGTTCTTTGAGAATTTAATCTCCAACTTGATCATCCACATCATCATAAATAGTGTAAAATAAATCATCTAACTTATTTTAAAGTTCAACACTCTCTTGTACTAGAACATCTTCATTGGATATAATTTTAAGAAAAAGTTATTAGTTTCTTCCATGCCCAACATTTCTTTTGAATATATATATTTTTAAAGATGATCTCAATGACCCCTTGTGATGTTATTCGGATGCAAGTCATCTTAAGGATGGTATGTTAAGAAGATGCACTATATCTTTTTTCTTGGTCAAGGTTGTATTTGAACATCAAAGTCACTATTTGAATATGAAGTATTGGATACTTACATATTAACTTAATATTATCTCAATATCTATAACCATCAAAATCAAGAAGGCTTCATTTAAAGACAATGTACAAAAAATCCTTTACTTCAAAGAAACTATTGTCTGATGGAAGAGGTGATCTATCGATGTGTCCCCCTCATATTATCCTTATTCTATTTCGACTCATACCTCGATGATGAGTCTTTGATCTCTCCCCCTATACATAAAATTGAAAAAAAAAGTTCTACAATCATGAAAAAAATAAAAATAAATATTAACACAAATTTCAATTTTTTAATGGAATATTAGGATTGCATACAAACTCATATGTTGCAGGTATACTCATTGATGAGGAGATTTTTCTTGTCAAGTAGAAAATCTTAGTATAGAAGAAGAGTTTTATACAAGGGAAGATTTCTACCTATAAGACAAAAATCCATAAATTGTTAAAAACAATTTCTAATACAAAAATATATCTCTATTTAATTATTTAAATTTTTTTATCATAGAAAAAATGTTCTTAAAAATTCATGTAAAAAAAATAAATTCTTCACCTTATTCTCCCAAAAATCAACTTGCTTCTTTTTTATTTTAATTTCATAATTCTTTCCATTGAAATTCCAAATTGTCTTGTGTACCATAATTCTGTATTATGCAAATATTAAATCCTATTATCCTTAATTTTATTTCTATTTGTGGTGTAAAGTTGGTGCTAATATTAGATCTAGTTTTGCACCACCTTTTGCACCATTTTGCATAACAAAGTGAAAAATGAATTTAAAAAAATAAAAAATGATACAAAAATGACCTTATTGATGGCACAAATTACATTTCATATAGTAATGATTGGAATGGGTATTGTTTGAGTCATCCTATCAGGAGACCATGCCATGAAAGAATAAGAACATGTGATTTAATTTGAATCCTAAGTGGTATGATTTATCCTATAGGTAGCCACCCCCAATAGAAATAATTCACCTTTTATATGATGAACCACTAGTATAGGATTTGAAGTTACTCCATAATATTGGTTGTAGAGAGTATAGAGTTGACTGCAACTCTTACAAAGGAAAAGAGGAAAAAAAGGAGTGGGTTCTAAAAGATGACTTGTACATTATCATGTTGTACAACATTCAATATCCTCCATTAGAGTGTGAGGTCACCCAATT
>JARHVA010000812.1:1322500-1515000 GCA_037957365.1 Torreya grandis | reverse complement strand
AACCAACACTATTATAGAGGAAAGAGGTGGTGGCCATGGAAGAAATATAAAATAGAGATTAGGGATTACTATAGCCTCTTCTAAGTGATTTTAATGTTCTAACTTCCCTGATCTATGTTGCATATTTCTCCATGGTCCCCTCTTCACTCATTATCATTTGAAAACTCAATACAAATCAATGGTGTTTCTTATCTAGACTGAAATGAGTTCAACTCTAAGGAAAGAGTTACAAATAATTTTCTCCTCCGACTCCTCATAAGCTCTAACACCCCCTTACACAAGTTATATAAATCCCATACATTAGTACTAATTGTATTGCTCTCTAAAGAGCTTTGTATGATGCCAGTTCCAAACATAATACTTGAAATGGTATTAGCCATATATAATTCTTGATCATCATATTTCATTTGAGCATAGCACCACCACCTCAAAATTAATTATATCAATGTGAAATTTCATAAAAAGCTAAAACCACATCAGAAAATATCCCTCTTTTCAAACAAAAACCATTTTTTAAATTTAAAATTGCATTTTTATTAATAATGAGGATTAAAAATTCATGATGATTGTATAAAATTGAAATAGTCACTCTATAATGCAAAATATACATCAAGGCAATCCCTCATAGAGTATTAAAATCATAGCATTTAAAAATATGTTGCACCACAAAAGTCATAAATGTTGTTCAACCAAAAAAAGATATAAAATAGAACATAAAAACATAGAGCCTAAGACCATTAGACAATAATAACAAACATGGCGGTTAAAGGGGGCAAAAGAGGGGGACTATCTCCCCCCAAGTTATTGGCACCCAGAGGATCTATAATGTTAAATATGGACTCCCACCTATTTATCTGTTGCTTTTCTTCAGTGTCCTTTACCTACCAAGAGGGAGAGAGCAAGACTCAAGTGAATAAATTTGTCATGGGGAGGAACACCCCAACCAATTCCACCACTATGTTCGAGCAGATAAAAAACACCACCCCTATGGGGAGGTGATAGTTGCTGGGGAAAGGAGACAAAATCCACTTTCTTCTTGAGCGTTGATGCCAAAATCCTTGTCCTCAGCCCCTTTTAAAATGTCTCTCTTTTTAAATTAAAACCACATTGGAAATTATGTGTCTTTTAAAATTAAAATAACTTTAAAAAATATATTTCTTTTAATGAATGAAATATTTTAATAACATCTATGAGACCAAGTAGTGTATGGAACTAAGCTTAATAATAAGAGTGTTTCACATGAAAATAAATGCTTGAAACTATGGATGTCCATTTAGTTTTGTGAAATTTATATTCCCTTTTTGATGTTGGATCTTCTACTATGATTTTTGATTTAAAAATATTTATTTATCTAGCCTCAACTCTTCAAACAAGATGATTAGATTATCTATTTTTAAGGGGTTGTGACATTTGATTGGGATATTAGTATAAGTTGCACATTCCATGATGTAATATCATTATATCCCAAATATCTCTTTGGTAAAAAAATAGGCATGTTCTTTTTTCTCATTCTTGTTTAGGTGTTGTCCACCTTCTAGTTTCATACCTAAAATACTTTATCTTGAATGCCCAACATACAATGATATTTAGGTCAAGTACATAAAAATATTCAAAGTAGATACAGGTTGGAGAAATTCAAAGAGATAAAATGAAAGTATTAGGGGATATGCTTACACAAATTAATAGGAGTAGAACAAATTTATTTAATAAGCAAGCATCCTTCAATTTATACACCATCTTACAATTTAGAGAAATTTGTAATAAGTTGTGATTTTATAGTAAACCCTTAAGTTTTGTGAACATAATTAAAACCATTCAATTCACATTAATTTCATTCAAAATAAAACAACATATATCTTTAAAAAATAAAATCATGTTGAAAAATGTTTTCAAAAAGTAAACCATCTTAAAAACCCAAAATGATTAAGATAAAAAAATGGCAAAGGAGATCGGTAGTGATGAAAGTGATGGTGAAGGTGATGGGGAAGATGAATGTAATAGAGGTGGGTGAAATGTAGGAGGGTGTCAATCTAAGGATCTATATCAGCTTTTAAGGGTAGCAAAAATAGGACACTTTACTCATGGAATCTAGAAGATGATAACTAGTAGTATGGCTTTGGCAAGTGATGTTAAGGAGGGTAGGAAAGGGTGCTTCATAGGGGTAGTTGGTGGGCTATGGCCTAGTAGTAGATATTAGGAGGGTTTTCAAAAATGAAAATGGTATTTATAGATGGCCAAAATCATTCAAACCCCTTTCATTCTTTTGGGGAGTTCTTTAAATCAAACATCATTCATTCTAACCCTCTACTGGCACTACAACTAGTTAATAGGGTTTCTCTTCCAAACCCTGAGATTATTAGTAGTGCCATGGCATTTGAGGTGAATGTTACTCTTCAAGTTGTGGGTGTTGAAGTTGATGGGAAGATGCAACCAAGGTTTAAACCTACTTTTTTTGGGATATCCCACTGATTTTATCAAATGATTCCTTAGTTCTTGAGGTCAAGGATGAGGATATAATAGTTATTAATAAAGAGTTTGGGTGCAGAACCCCTATTTATAGATGTTTGGGGAAACACCCCTCTTGGGAGGAGCTCTCTATCTGGTCACATGCATTTTGGCCTAATCTTTCAGAGGTATCTTTATCCTTGCTCTCTAATGGTTACTTCATGTTCAGTTTCTAATCAGTAGTAGACAGGTATTTTGTGTGGAAAAATGGGCCTTAGTTCATTGGAAAATCTAACCTATTTATGTGCCCTTGGGCTCCCTTATTTAACCCAATTATAACACTACTATAAAAATATCTAATGTGGATCATATCATATAATCTTTCTTAGGCCTTCACAGATCCAGGTTGTTATTGCAGTTGATCAAAAAGTTTAGGGTTTTTGTCAAATGTGATTAGGACATGAGGGCTAAATAGAGATTTATAAGGGTCTATATTATGCTTGATTTTCAAAAACCCTTCCACCATTCTATCAAGATCAAGTCTTCCTTTAGTTAATAGATGCAACTCAAAAATTATTAAGGGATGGCTTTTAAATGTTTCAAGTACAACCAAGTTGGTCACAAAGTGTTGGACTGTCCAAAGAAATATGGTGGAGGTGGAAACTCCTCCACATTTAAAAAATGGATTCAAAAGATTGGTTGTCCTGATTTTGATATTGTAAATAATTTTTTAATTTCAATACTAACTATATCCATTCCTTAGGATGGGGTAATGATATTGTAACTAGACTCAACCTGGTAGGGGTCAGAGAATCACCATCTTCTCCTACTCATGATTTAGATCCTTCTTTGGTTAAACACTTTGCTGATAAGGGCCCTTCTCAAGGGGATTTGGTCTTAGATGCTAAGATGGATTGCCAAAAAAAAAACCTTTGAGTTGCTTACTCTTTTCAACGATAAGAGGGATTTTTCTAGCCTTAATTTAGGGGATTTTTTATCCTTAAATATGTTTTCTCCTAGTTGTAAAAAAGGGACTTCAAAGCTTCATCATAATGGTCTTTAGCCTTCTAAGGAAGTAGCAACTATATAGGTTGAAGAAGACACTGAAGCCTCTTTTCAAGAGGAGGAAGAAGATCTTTTTGAATCTAGAGAGGTGTTGTCTCTTGGTAAAAAAAACTACTTTATTTCAAAACTAAATTATTGTAAGCAAAGCAGTAGAAGGGGTAGAAATATAGAGGTAGAATGTTTGCAATTGAATGTTTTTAGCTCCATTTTTGGTAGCTCACAATGAACCTTGTATTCCCTTATTTACAGTAAGGGAAGAAGAATTATGGTGGCACAAGGATGAGAGTTTGAGCTAGAAATTTCTTTGCTCATTAGGTGAGTTATCTTTGTGTTTTATCTTGCTTTTGTTCTCTATCAATATGATTTTTTTGCAAAATGTTTGGCTTCCCTCAGGATAGTGGGGTATGTGATCTAATTATTGTTGGTTGGTTTGGCTATTGAGCTTTGACTTTCTTCTATGTATCATTTTGGATTATGGCTTGAACCTATCCAAATTTCTTGGTTTCTTATTTTCAGGGACTAGGCCCCCTTTTCTGCCCTAGATCTGATTTTAGCTTCGGTCAAAAGTGATCATATATAAAAAAAGCAAATCATCTTGAATACATCGGTACCTAATAATTAAAATAAATATTAAAAATATTGGACTTTAAAAATTATAATAAACAAAATTAAAACCCATTATCAAAATTTATCCACTTTTCTTTATATAAATGACAATAATTAATCTATCCATTCACATAAACGAAAATAATTAATTTATTTAATCACAAATAATAATGTGAGTAATAACACTAAATTCCCAATATTCTCTCCTTTAATAGAAATATTGGAACAAATGATAATAAGACTAAATGAAGGTAGAGAGGGAACCCATCAAACTCTCATCAACTAATCATGGATGCAACCACATCAGCGATGTCCAATGGTGGAAACTTCAAGATCTGAATAGGGACCCAAATATTTGATCATCCTCCCCTCCGTACAGATAAACACTTTAGCTCAAAATTGAGTACAACACTAAGGGAGATAAGAATTATTAGACCTACATATATTATTTATGTTAAGAAAATATTGGCTTCTCACCGATATAGTATATATAACACCACACACAAACATAAAAAAAAAGAATCTTGTTCCACTACTGCAATTTGTAACCCCTTTGACAGTAAAAAACTTGAGATCACTATTTGGCCCTCTTCCTCCATTGTCTCTGACCTATGATACTAAAAATTTAATATACATATTCTTCATGTCATTAGGGTCACTTAAATGGACAATATTTAATTCTCAATCACTTTTTTCATCAGTAATAACTAAGGCCTTATTCTTTAACTTTCCATCAAGTTGATCTTGTGCTCTATATTTACAATTGATAGTAATGTGTAATATGTATATATGTATATATGTACACATGTATATATGTATATACATATACATATACATATACACATACATATTATATATACACACACATGTATATATGTATATATACATGTATATATGTATATATATATACATGTATATATATATATATACATGTATATATACACACACACACATATATATATACATGTGTATATATATATACATGTGTATATATATATACATGTGTATATATATATATATACATGTGTATATATATATATATATATATACATACATGTATATATATATATATATATATGCATATATGTATATATATATATATACACATGTATATATATACATGTATATATATACATACATATATATATATATATACATGTATATATATATACATGTGTGTATATATATATATACATATATACATATATATATATATATATACATGTATATATATACGTATATATATACATGTATATATATAAATGTATATATATACATGTATATACACATATATATACATGTATATACACATATATATACATGTATATACACATATATATACATGTATATACACATATATATACATGTATATATATATATACACACATGTATATATATATATATATATATATATATATATATATATATATATATATACACATGTATATGTATATATATACATGTATATATATATATATACATGTGTATATATATTCATGTATTATATACATATATATATACATGTATATATATGTATGTATATATATACACATGTATATATACATATATATACATATACATATATATATACATATATATATATATATATATATATATATATATATATATATATACACACATATACATATATATATACATACATATACATACATATACATACATATATACATACATACATATACATACATACATGCATACATACATATACATACATACATACATACATACATATATACATATACACACACACACACACACACATAGTTTAAGCATTAGATGTTGACTCATGTTTATCTGAGTTGAAGGAAATTCAACCCTATTTTAAACATATATAAGACTTTCTTCTTTCTCTAAAGCTGTTCTTTTATTATATTTTTTTCATCTATCAAAGAAGATATTGGGTCTTCTAAATTAGGATTTATTTTACTTAGAGTATGTTTGAATAACTAATTAGCATGTTGTTTTAGAGAAGCTATTACGTCTTTTGGTGACTTAAGTGCCTAGAATATTTCAAAATTTATCTAAGTACTAAGCAATTTCGGAAGAATGGGATGGTAACACTTGTCACAATCCTAATGAATCAAAAGAATTAAGACTTGGTCGATCACCAAAGGCTGTGAATGAGAAGAATAGTGACACTTGGTAGGACCAAATGAGTTCATAGACATTCTGGAGATGAAATGGAAAAAAATGATTATAGAATAGCCTATATAGGATCAACACTAGACATACATGGACTAAAACATGACACGATTAGTCTTGTTAGTCACGCATAATGTTAATTTTTTTTAAAAAGTCGAGTACTCTTATAATGTATATATTAATACTTCACTTTTAACTTTTCATACAAAGAAAGACAATACCCAAAATAACAAGTTAACAAGTCAGCCTTAGTATTTCAAAAATATGTCAATATTTGGACTCTAAGGTTATTTTCTCAATGAATCATGTCTTTAGACTTTGTATTGAATAATTTTTTTAAGGCAAGTGGGTCCCTATTTGAAAATTTGAAAATGGCGGGTGTTGGGGCACAACACATAGATTATTGTCTATTAGGTTCTTGTAGAATTTGATCACCAAATCGATCATCCACATCATGATCATAATAATCATGATTATCATGAATAATGTTAAATAAACCATATACCATATTTTAAAGTCCAACACTCTCTTGTACTAGAACATCATCACTAAATACAATTCTAAGAAATTGTATTAGTTTTTTCCAATGCCCAACATTTCTTTGGGATAATATTTTGTAAAGATAATCTTAATGACTCTTTGTGATGTTATTAAGATGTAGGTCATCTTAAAGATGGCATGTCAAGAAGATACACTCTATCTTTTTTCTTGGTCAAGCCTATTTTGAACATCAAAGTCACTAATTGAATATGAAGTATTAGATACTTACATATTAACTTAATATTAGCTCAATATCTATACACATCAACATTAAAAAGGCTTTATTTAAAGACAACTTACAAAAAATCATTTACTTCAAAGAAACTATTATTTGATAGAAGAGGTGATATATTAATGCATCTTCCTCATCTTATCTTTATTCTATTTTGACTCATATCTCAATGACGAGGCTTTGATCTCTCCCCTTATACATAAAATTCAAAAAAAAAAGTCTTTTTTTAAAAATTTTTACAACCATGAAAAAAAATAAAAAATAAATGTTAACCCAAAATTCAAATTTTCTATGTAATATTAGGATTACATACAAACTCATATACTACAGATATACTCATTGATGAGGAGCTTTTTCTTTTGAAGTAGAAAATCTTAGTATAGAATCAGAATTTTAAACAAGGGAATATTTATACGTACTTGATGATGACATATACCTACAAGACAAAAACCTATAAATTGTTTAAACAATTTCTAGTTTATACAAAAATATATATCTATTCAACTATTTAAAATTTTTATCTTAGAAAAATGTGTTCTTAAAAAATCTGTGTAACAAAAATAAATTCCTCACCTTACATCTAAAAATCGACTTGATTCTTTTTTATTGTAATTTCATAACTCTTACTTTCCACTAAAATTATAAAATGACTTGTGTACTCTAATTTTGTATTATGTTACTAGTGAATCCTATTATCCTTAATTTTATTTTTATTGGTGGCGTATAGTCGGTGATAATATTATATTTAGTTTTGCATCACCTTTTTCACCATTTTACATAATAAAGGAAAAAATGAATTAAAATAAATAAAAATGACACAAAAATGACCCTATTGATGGCAAAAATTACACTTCATGTCATAACAATTGGAATGAGTACTAGTTGAGTCATCCTATCAGAAGACCATCCCATGAAAGAAGAAGAGAACATGATTTAATTTGAATCCTAAGTGGAATGACTTGTCCTATAGGATGCCACTCCCAACAGAAACTATTCATCTTTTAGATGATGAACCACTAGTATAGTATCAGGAAGTTACGTCACAATATTGGTTTTAGAGAGCATAGAGTCGACTACAACTCTCACAACTTAGGAAAAGAGGAAAAAGAAGAGTGTGTTCTATAAGATGACTCATTCATTATCATGTTGTGCATCATTTAATCTCCTCCATTAGAGACATAGGTTGGCCAACTAGCTGTACCTAATAAATACTTAAGCATAATTTGAAGAGTGATAGAGTCAATCTCTCATTGATGATGCATCCCATGTTTTTTTTGAAAATTGATCTTTTACAGAGTCGGGACATTTTTGAATCTCTATAGTGAGACGACGATTCAAAAGATCACTCTACGATGTAAATGTAAACAAAAAAGAATGAAGAAAAAGAAACTCACCCAGTCATGGCAGGAAACATGAATGATCGGCTCCCAGGCTGCGGTTCCAGAAGGAATAATTTGATCACATGAATGTAATCAATGATAAAGCATTTGAGGGGCTTCAAATCATAGTTTTATGGATTGTAAATACATCTGAGCATGATGTAGAAAAAAAAAAAAAAAAAAAAAAGGTCTCTTAGACATTTCAAAATATTTTGATCCTCTGCATTGCTTACGCATAAGATGGTAGGTTGTTTAGGCAGGATGGGTTTGAGTGGATTTTCTAAAATTTAAATTGGTTTGAACACTCAACGCTCACCATAACCGTGTTGGCAAGGTTATACCATGACAGAAACCATGGCCGAGCTTAATGGTGACTTGAATTTTCAACTCCGTTCAAGGATGGTAGGGCTCGGAGCCACACCGACATGCATTGAGTTTGTGTGTGATGGTTATCCAAAAGTTTAATCTGATTGGTATTACATTTACAACATTTCTCAACCTTTCCATCCAGACTCATTCTTTTGGCGTATGTTTTTCTTCAGAGATAATGTTGAATGCTCAAATTATATTGCTTCTCTATGGAACTTATTCAGAGCTATAGTTTTATGTTAGCTATTAAAGCGAAATATTATTATACTTAGCAAGTCATGACTCAAATATTATTGATTAATAAAGACTTGTGAGAAATGTTTGAAGGAAAGCAAAGAGACCAACAGCTATAGATGAAATAATCAAATGGGATATCTAGGACTAGAAATCAAAGATATTTATAAACTTAGGACAATTTGATGCTTATTTTCACCATATAGATCTATTTAAGACATCAAGTTTCATTTTAAAGACATTGAATAGGTTGTTTGGATAGCAAACTAGAAGTGCAATAGTGGCCTTGAAGCACACACTCTTCAGAGTTAAGATGGAAGAAGTTGACAATATGGTCCAACATATCAATAAGTTTCATTCCATAATAAATCAGTTAGGTGAGATAAAAGTTAATGTAAATAATGAGAAAGCAAAAGTTCTATTAAACAACATACTAGTTAGTTATTCAAACATAGTTTATACTTTTAAGTAAAATACATTATAGTTTAGAAGACTCAATAACTTCTCTCATAGATGAAAAAATAGAATAAAAGAACATATTTAGATAAAGAAGAAAGTGTTATGTATGTTTAAAATAGGACCATATTTTCTTTCAACTTAGATAAACACGAGTCAACTTCTAATGATTCAAATAAATTTAATATATATGTCATTATTGTAAACATGGACACATCACTATCAATTGTAAATAAGGAGCAAAAAATCTTCTTGATGCAAAGTTAAAGAATAAGGCCTTAGTTGTTACTATAAAAAAATTGATTGAGAAGTAAATACTACCCATTCAAACAATCTTAATGATGAAGAAAGCGTATATTAAATGACTAGTATTGGAGGTTGGAGGCAATGGAGTAAGGAGACCAAACAATGATCTCAAGTTTTCTAGTAATGAAAGGGTTACAAATTGCAATAGTGGAACAAGCTTCTTTTTATTTATGTTTGTGTGGTGTGTTATATACTGTATCGGTGAGAAGCCCAACACTCACTGAACATACATAAATATATGTGGATGTAAAAATTCCCATGTCTTTCAGTGCTGTACTCAATTGTGAGCTATTGTGTTTATCTACATGGAGAGGAAGATGAAAATATGTGTGGGTCCCTATTTAGATCTTTGAGTTCCCACCACTGGATTTGATTGATGTGTTCCCATCCATGATTAGTTAATGAGAGGTTGATGGTTTCCCTCTCTACTTTCATGTAGTCTTGTTTCCATGTGTTCCAATGTTTGTACTAAAGGGGTTAATCTTGAGGATTTGATGTTATTACTCACTTGTTTGTGTGAGTAAATAAATTAAATATTGTCATTTTTATGAGTGAATAAATCAATTGTTGTCATTTGTATTAAGGAAAGTGGATATATTTTGACAAGGGGTTTTAATTTTTTTATTATAATTTTAAAAGTCCAATATTTTTAAAATTGATTTTAATTATTAGTTACCAATGTATTCAAAATGGGTTTACTTTTTGAAGACATATTTGTCAACATGATTTTATTTTTTTTAAGATATAGGTGGTTTTATTTTGAATTGAATTGGATTGAATGATTTTAATGTGAATTGAATGGTTTTAATTATGTGAGAAAAATTTATTTCAACTTTCTCAAAATTTTATGATGATGTATAAATTGAAGGATGGATTCTTGTTTAATAAAGTTGTTCTTACTCCTATTAATTTGTGTAAGTATCTCCCCTAATGAATAGCACCAACCTAGATATACTTTGAAAGTTTTTATGTACTTGACCTAAATATCAATGTGATTTGGGCATTCTAGGATGAAGTGTCTTAGTGTGAAACTGGCAAGTGTACAACACCAAAAGAGGAGTGAGAAAAAAGAATGTGCCTTTTTTTAACCAAATAGATAGCTGAAATAGAATAACACTACATCATGGAGTGTGTGGATTACAGTCATAGTTGATGACAAATGATGATGACAGGTGATTCAAATATCACTATGATGATGACAAAAACTTATATATGGCTAATACCATTTCAACCATCTGGAATTGACATCATATGCAGGTCTTTAGAGAGAAATACAATTAGTACTGGTTTGTGGGATTAATAGACCTTGTATAAGGGGGTGTTAGAGCTTATGAGGAGTCAGAGGCAAACATTATATGCAACTCTTATTGGTTATCTTTCCTTAGAGTTCAACTCATTTCATTCTGGATAATAAAGACCATTGATTTGTATGGAGTTGTTAAAAGATAATGAGTGAAGAGGGGGCCATGGAGAAATATGCAACATATATTAGGGAAGTTCGAACATTAAAATCACTTAGAAGAGGCTATAGTAATCCCTAATATTTGCTATATATTTCTCCCATGGCAATCTCCTCCTTCCTCTATAATAGTGCATGTTTTTCTCTATTTCATGGTATTCTTTGTAGTTTCTTAGCCTTTGCTAATGTATGAATAGAATCATACAAAACCAAGTTAGATCTTAACTATAAATAAGGAGTTGCAGACAAGGATTGAAGTTGTTCTAGTATTTTATTTTATTTTATTTTGTTGACCACTATTTTATATAGCTAAGAACTAAAGTGTAAGGAGTATACAAAATCATGTTGGTTCTTAACCAAAAGTAAGGAGTTCAAGGCAAGGGTTAAAGCTCTTGAGAACCTAAAAAACTAGTAGATTACTTTATTGCTTTATAAATCCTAGCATAGGCATTCATCTCAAAGATTCGTCAGAGATATTATCAAAGCTTCATCATCGATGTATGATTCAAAATAGAATAAGCATAAGATGAAGATGATGCATTGATAGATCACCTCTTCCATCAGACAATAATTTCTTTGAAGTAAATGATTTTTTGCATGTTGTCTTTAAATGAAGCCTTATTAATGTTGATGTGTATAGATCTATTGAGCTAATTAATATGTAAGTATATAATACTTCATATTCAAATAGTGACTTTGATGTTCAAATACAACCGTGACCAAGAAAAAATATAGAGTGCATGTTCCTGACATGCCATCTTTAAGAGGAATTGCATCCTAATAACATCACAAGGGGTCATTGAGATCATCCTTAAATAAAATTATTCAAAATAAATGTTGGGTGTTGGAAGAAACTAATACCTTTTCTTAGAATTATATCCAGTGAAGATGTTCTAGTGCAAGAGAGTGTTGGAATTTAAAATAAAATAGATGATTTATTTTACATTATTCATGATGATCATGATTATTATGATGATGATATGGATGATCAAGTTGGTGATTAAATTCTTGAATTACCTAATAGATGATAATCTATGTGTTATGCCGCAACACTCCTCATTTTAAAAATTTCAAATAAGGACTCACTTGCCTTAAAAAAAAATTTCAAGAAAAAGTATAAAGACATGATTCATTAAGAAAATAACCTTAGAGTCCAAATATTGAAATATTTCTAAAATGTTGAGGTTGACTTGTTAACTTGTTATTTTGGGTATTGTGTTCCTCTCTAAAAAAAGTCAAATTGAAATATTACTATATTATTTCTAAGAGTATTCAAGTTTATTAAAAAATACAAACATTTTGAGTGGCTAACAAGGATAATCACATCATGTTTTAGTCTAAATATGCCTTGTGTTGATCCTATGCAGGGAATTTTGAAATCAATTTTTTTCCATTCATCTCTAGAATGTCACCAAACTCATCCGATCTTGCCAAGTGTCACTATTCTTCTCATTCATTACCTTTATTGATCAACCAAGTCTTCAGTCCTCTAAGTCATCAAGATTGTGACAAGTATTACCATCTCGCTCTTTTGAAGTTACTTAGTACTTAGACAAATTTTGAAATCTTCTGGGTACCTGAGTCACTAGAAAACCCAATAAATTATCTAAAATGACATGCTAGTTAGTTATTCAAACATTCTTTAAGTAAAATAAATCCTAGTTTAGAAGACCCAATATCTTCTCTAATAGATGAAAAAAATAGAATAAAAGAATAACTTTAGAGAAAGAAGAAAGTGTTATGTTAAAAATAAGGCTGAATTTTCTTCACCTTAGATAAACATGAATCAACTTCCAATGCTTAAAATACAAAATTCATATTTTATTATTGTGAACAACATCGACACATCACTATCAATTGTAAATAGAGAGCACACGATCTACTTGATGGAATGTTAAAGAACAAGGCCTTAGTTATTACTGAAAAAAAAAGTGATTGAGAAGGAAATGCTATCTATTCAAGTGATCCTAATGGCATGAAGAATACATATATTGAATTATTAATATTGGAGGTTGGAGGCAATGAAGTAAGGAGGCCAAACAGTGATATCAGGTTTTCCACTAATGAAGGGGTTGTAGATTACAGTAGTGGAGCAAGCTTCTTTTTATTTATGTTTGTGTTGGTGTGCTATGTACTATATTAGAGAGAAGCAAATTTTTGTTTAATGTAAATAAATATATGTAGTTTCAACTATTTATATTTCCCTTAGTGTTGTACTTAATTGTGAGCTAATGTGTTTATCTACATGGAGTGGAGGATGAACAGATATGTGGGTCTAGGCTGTTTATATATTTAAGTTCCCATAACTAGAGTTGGTTGATGTTGTTCCATCCATGATTAATTGATGAGAGGTTGATGGGTTCCATCTCTACCTTCATTTAGTCTTATTTTCATATGTTCTAATGTAGGAGAAAATGTTGGGAATTTAATGTTATTTCTCACATTATTATTTGTGTGAGCAAATAAATTAATTGTTGTCATTTGTGTGAATGAATATATCAATTATTATCATTTGTTTTAAGGAACGTGGATATATTTTGACAAGGGGTTTTAATTTTTTATTATTATAATTTTTAAAGTCCAATATTTTAAAAATCAATTTTAATTATTAGGTATAGATGTATTCAAGATGCTTTACTTTTTGAAGACATTTTCAGCATGATTTTCTTTTTTAAAGATATAGGTGGTTTATTTGGAATGATTTTAAATTGAATTTAAGGGTTTTAATTATGTTCATGAGACTCAATGGTTTATAGGACTATAATTTATTAAAAATTTCTCAAAATTGTAGGATGACGTATAAATTTAAGGATGGTTACTTCTTTAATAAAGTTGTTCATGCTCCTATTGATTTGTGTAAGCATCTCTCCTAATACTTTTATTTTGTCTCTTTGAATAGCTCCAACTTTGAATATTTTCATTTACTTGACCCAAATATCATTGAATGTTGGGCATTCTAGGATGAAGTATTATAGGTGTGAAATTGGGAGGTGGACAACAACTAAAGAAGAATTAGAAAAAAAGAACATGCATGTTTTTTTTAACCAATGTGATAGTTGAGATATAATGACACTACATCATGGAGTATGAAACTTATAGTGATATTCAAATCAAATATCACAACCCCTTAAAATATATAATATAATCATTTTTTTTGAAGAGTCGAGGCTAGATAAAACAATTTTTTTAAATTAAAATTCATAGTAGAAGATCTAATATCAAAAAGGGAAAAGACATTTCACAAAACTAATAGGACATCCATGGTTTCAAACATTTATTTTCACATAAAAGACTCTTATTATTATGCTTGGTTTGATACCCTGCTTGGTCTCGTAGACATTATTAAAATGTTTCATTCATTAAAAGTCATAATTTCCAAGATGGTTTTAATTTGAAAAGAGAGAGAATTTAAAAGGGGTTGAGGATAAGGAATGAAGAGGGGGACATGGAGAAATATGCATCATAGATTAGGGAAGTTAATACATTAAAATCACTTAGAAGATGCTATAGTAATCCTTAATCTCTACTGTATATTTTTCCCATTGTTGCCTCCTCCTTCCTTTGATTGGCTTCCATGACAGTTTTGATAACCCAACTTCGACATTGGCTTGTAAATGCAACTGAGCATCATGTGAATGATGTATAAAAAAAATAAAAATGGTGGTTGAGACGTTACAAAATATTTTAATCCTCTGCAATGCTTACACATAAGAGGGTAGGTTGTTTAGGCGAGATGGGTTTGAGTAGGTTTTTTAAAATTTAAACTAGTTTGAACACTCAACGCTCACCATAACCATGTTTGCAAAGGTTATGCTATGTTAGAAACCATGTCATGTTGTTAGGACTTAATGGAGAAGGGAGAAGGCCAAACTTATCGGTTACTTAACTTTTTAACTCCATTCAAGGATGATGGGTCCCAAAGCCACACTAACACATTGAGTTTATGCATGTTGGTTAAGCTCAGCCATTCAATAGAGGTGTTTAAAGGACTCATCTCTTAAACAAGGTGAAAACTTGGGTTGAGCAATTCCAATGTTTAAAAGGTGCTTCCCAAGAGGAAGGCCTTGGTAAATCAAACACCAAAGAAAGTGAGCGAGCTTATGTCCAAGTTTATAATTCCAAATTATGTTTAGTCTGGGGATCTGAGTTGTAAGTTAAGAATTTAAACTTCAATGCTAATTTAACTTGTTCAAAACTAATGATTATGGATTCATTATTTGATAAATGAGACATGGAGAGTAAAATGTAAACTAAGTGTCATAGTTCCACCATGCATGTGGAGGTTATAGACTTATTTTATGAAATATGACATCAAGTATCAATTCCTGGATATGTAAAATAAAAGGTAAGTTTGAATTGAACAACTTATATTTATCTTTTAGTAAATGCCATGGAATCCAATCATGTGATGAAGTCAAATCCTTAATAGTAGGATTCATTTTTTAAATAAATGCAAAGCTTTCATACCCAACATTTTTGTTAAGGGAAACTAGTATTGATCATTATGGGGGACCACTAAATATTGTGAGCATTAAAGAAAATACCATTGTAAAAACCATAACCAACTCATATTATAAAGGGTTTGAAAGCTTAAAATCTTTCCAAATGCTTTGGTAAAGAAATAACCTTCAATTTTGATTGGGGTTGGGCAGCGATGATCAATGGAGTATGAAACCCATTCTAGTGACTTGCTAGTGTCTTTCATATCTCGAACTGATGGCCCCTTATCCATATAAGAATATGATTTGTTTCATTCTTCAATGCAATTGTATGCAACAAACAAATTGCTTATATTACATAATAAAAATAATAGTGCAGTTGCTTAATGTGCATATTGCTCATAGCCTTGTAGAACACTCATCACACCTAGATGATGATTGGTTGGAAGTCAATGTACTCCTTAACACAAGGTAGAAGGATAAAATGCATACAATGAAGTTGTGAGTCACTACTCAATTGATAAGTAATGCTCTCAACCACATTCTTACAATTATTTATAGACCCAATTCAAAATCCAATAAATTATATTTATTTTTATTTTTTAACTTTAAAAACTACGACAACTTATTATGAGATATTGACAATCCAATAATTATACCTATAATAATGATAACCAACACTCATTGTAAACATATACCTTGGAAAATAACATGGCCCCTAATAATATATCAATCAAAAAGCCTCGCCTTAAATAAAACAATTGTTGATATTGTTGACGTCGAATGGTAAGATTCGACTTTTATTACAATATTAAGAATTCACTCATTGACATACATTTATATCTCCCCTTGTTTTTATTTCAAACATATACAAAAGTGCAAGATATACAACCAATGAAAACAGTCCATGTCCAAAAGAAAAAAACCAATGAATACATTCCATGTCAATATAATCTCTTTTGCTATCTACATCTGTACAACCTACCTCCTTAGTATTTCTTTTGTTCTCTTACTATTATATGTGTTTGTATGCTATAATCTTTAAACCCTACATTTTTTTTCATTTTTTCCCACTAGCTTATTTTTTTCCTATTTTGATATGCTATTCTGGTTACTAATAATCTCTGCGACGAATCTCTGCATGTCCAGTATATGGGAAGCAATAAATAAAACAGAACAGGCTTATGCCAGGATTTAGAAAGCAATAAAGTAAGACTAGTTTGTGGGGTTCACAAGAGCTTTTAGCCCTTGCCTTGAACTCCTTACTTCAATCAACATGATTTTGTGTACTCCTCGCACCTTAGTTCTTAGTTGTATAAAACAATGGTCAACGAAATAAAATAAAATAATAAGATCCAAACATGGTTTTGTATGGCTCTCTTCATATGTTAGCAAAGGCTGAGAAACTACAAAGAAGACCATGGAACACAGAAAAACCTGCACTGTTACAGAGGAAGGAGGAGACGGCCACGGGAGAAATATACAGCAGAGATCAGGAATTACTAATTAATTTTAATGTTGTAACTTGCCTGATCTATGCTGCATATTTCTCCATGGCCCCCTCTTCGCTCCTTATCTTTTGACAACTCCATACAAATCAATGGTCTTTCTCATCCAGAGTGAAACGAGTTCAACTCTAAGGAAAGGCAACCAACAAGAGTTGCAGACAATGTTCTCCGACTCCTCATACGCTCACCAGTACTAACACACCCTTTCACATGTTCTAACAGACAATGTATATCCCTAAAAAGCTGCATATGACGTCAATTCCACATGGTTGAAATGGTATTAGCCCCACCGCCTCACTACTTCCAATTATATCAATGTGACATTTCAATAGTTTATCTGTAAAAAGTTAAAATCACATCAGAAATTTTTTGTCTCTTCAAACAAGTATAAAGAATACTAACGATCGTACAAAAGTGAAAAAGTCACGCCCCACAATATAAAATACACATCAAGGTAAGTCTTGAGAGCGCAATCAAATCATAGCATTAAAAAATATGTTGCACTATAAAAGCTATATTAAACAACAACAGCGAACATGGGAGCCCGAGGAGGTGAAGGAGGGGGATTAACTATCTTCCCCTTAGCAAATGGTACTCAAAGGATTTGCAATGTCAAATATGGTCTCTCATATATCTGTTTGTTGTTTTTCTCTAACGTCTTCTAATTATTAAGAGAGGGAGATAGCAAGAGTCAGGGGAAGAAATTTATCATGGGGAGGAGCACTCCAACCGTTGTCACCACTTTGTTCAAGACGGTCAAAAATGTCACCCCCATGGGGAGGTGATGTCCATCAGGGGAAAGGAGACAAACTCCACCTGCTTCGTGATCGTTGATGCCAAAATCTTTGTCCAAGACCCATTTTAAAATCTCTCTTTTTAAATTAGAACCACCTTGAAAATCATGTCTTTTAAAATTAAACTAACTTACAAAAAATATCTTTTTTTTAATGAATGAAACTTTTTAATAACGTCTACAAGATCAAGCATCATACGGGACTATGAGTAATAATTAAAGAGTTCCATATGAAAATAAATGCTTGAAACCATGAATGCCCTATTAGTTTTGTGAAATGTCTATTCCCTTTTTGATGTTGGATCTTTTATTATGAATTTTAATTTAAAAATATTGTTTTATCTAGCCTCCACTCTTCAAACAAGATGATTAGATCGTATATTTATAAGAGGTTATGATATTTGATTCGGATATCACTATAAGTTGCACACTGCATGTCAATGTAGTGTTATTATATCTCAACTATCAATTTGATAGAAAATAGGCATGTTCTTTTTTCTCATTCTTCTTTAAGTGATGTCCATTTGCTAGTTTCACACCTAATACCCAAAATAACAAGTTAATAAGTTAGACTTAGCATTTCAGAAATATGCCAATATTTAGACTCTAAGGTTATTTTCTCAATGAATCATGTTTTTAGACTTTGTCTTGAAGAATTTTTTTAAGGCATGTGGGTCCCTATTTGAAAATTTGAAAATGGGGGATGTTTGGGCACAACACATAGATTATCATCTATTAGGTTCTTTGAGAATTTAATCTCCAACTTGATCATCCACATCATCATAAATAGTGTAAAATAAATCACCTAACGTATTTTAAAGTTCAACACTCTCTTGTACTAGAACATCTTCACTAGATATAATTTTAAGAAAAGGTATTAGTTTCTTCCAATGCCCAACATTTCTTTTGAATATATATATTTTTAAAGATGATCTCAATGACCCCTTGTGATGTTATTCGGATGCAATTCATCTTAAGGATGGTATGTCAGGATGATGCACTATATCTTTTTTCTTGGTCAAGGTTGTATTTGAACATCAAAGTCACTATTTGAATATGAAGTATTGGATACTTACATATTAACTTAATATTATCTCAATATCTATAAATATCAAAATTAAGAAGGCTTCATTTAAAGACAATGTACAAAAAATCCTTTACTTCAAAGAAACTATTCTCTGATGGAAGAGGTGATCTATCAATGTGTCCCCCTCATCTTATCCTTAATCTATTTTGACTCATACCTCGATGATGAGTCTTTGATCTCTCCCCCTATACATAAAATTGAAAAAAAAAGTTTTTTTTTTTTTTTTTAAATTTTTTTCTACAATCATGAAAAAAATAAAAATAAATATTAACACAAAATTCAAATTTTCTATGCAATATTAGGATTACATACAAACTCATATGTTGCAGGTATACTCATTGATGAGGAGATTTTTCTTGTCAAGTAGAAAATCTTAGTATAGAAGAAGAGTTTTATACAAGGGAAGATTTCTACCTATAAGATAAAAACCCATAAATTGTTTAAACAATTTCTAATACAAAAATATATCTCTATTTAATTATTTAAAATTTTTATCATAGAAAAAAAATTTCTTAAAAATTCATGTAACAAAAATAAATTCTTCACCTTATTCTCCCAAAAATCAACTTGCTTCTTTTTTATTTTAATTTCATAATTCTTTCCACTGAAATTACAAATTGTCTTGTGTACCATAATTTTTTATTATGCAAATAGTGAATCATATTATCCTTAATATAGTATCTATTTATGGTGTAAAGTTGGTGCTAATATTAGATCTAATTTTGCACCACCTTTTGCACCATTTTGCATAACAAAGTGAAAAATGAATTTCAAAAAAATAAAAAAATGATACAAAAATGACTTTATTGATGGCACAAATTACATTTCATATAGTAATGATTGGAATGGGTACTTTTTGAGTCATCCTATCAGGAGACCATGCCATGAAAGATTAAGAACATGTGATTTAATTTGAATCCTAAGTGGTATGACTTATCCTATAGGCTACCACCCACAATAGAAATAACTCACCTTTTATATGATGAACCACTAGTATAGGATCTAAAGTTGCCCCATAATATTGGTTGTAGAGAGTATAGAGTTGACTGCAACTCTTACAAAGAAAAAGAGGAAAAAAAGGAGTGGGTTCTACAAGATGACTTGTACATTATCATGTTGTGCATCATTCAATCTCCTCCATTAGAGTGTGAGGTCACCCAACTAGTAATACCCAATGAATACTTAGCCACAATTTAAAGAAGAGTGATAGAGTTAAGATTTCATTAGTGTAGGTCGTGGTTTTTTCAAGTAGGGTTTGGTGGTGTTTTTCATGGGGTTATTTCCGACTTCTTAGTGACTTGCTAGTGTCTTTCATGTTTTGAATTGATACCTCCTTGTCAATACAAAAATGTAATTTGTTTCATTCTTGAATGCAATTGTATGCAACAAATAAATTGGTTATGTTTCATAATTAAAAAAAATGTTACAGTTGCTTAGTGTTCATATTGTTTGTATCCTTGTAGAGCATACAATGAAATTGATTTACCAGACCCAGATGATGATTAGTTGGAAGCCAATGTACTCCTTTGCATAAGGTATAAAGATAATATGCTCACATTTAATTTTGTGGGTCATTTTGCTCTATCTATAAATGATGCTCTCAACCACATTCTTACAATTATTTATAAACCCAACTCAAAACCCTATAAATTACATTTATTTTTGGTTTTTGGCTTTAAAATCTATGATGACTTATCATGAGATGTTGACAATCCAATAGTTGTACCCATAATATGAATAACCAATAGTCATTGTAAACAGATGCCTCTTAAAATGACATGAGCTCTAATAATATACAAATAAAAAATCCTCACCTTACATAAAGCTATTGTTGATATTATTGACATTGAATGGAAAGATTTGACTTTTATTTCAATATTAAAAATTCATTCATTGATAGACCTTTATACCTTTACATCTATCCTTACTTTTGTTTCAAAGAGTATACAAAAGTGTAAAATAGTACATGTCCATATCCAAAAGAAAAAAAAATAGTGACCACATTCCATCTCAATATAGTACTTCAATAATATAATCTCTTTTGTTATCTACATCTGTACAACCTGCTTCATATGTAAAACATACCTTCTTAGTCTTGTCAATTGAAAAAGGAAAGAATATGTATATCAATTTCCTATATATATATATATATAAATTTTTACCTGGACCCTACAATAGAAATTAATTATCTCACATTTTATGATTATAATTAAAATGCCTTCTTACTAGTATACTATAATCTATAAACCCTACATTTATTTTCATTTTTTCATTCATTTATTTTGATATGTATTAACATAATATTTACATGCATGTATCATAAAACCCTAATGTCCATATTATGGATATTGATAATCTCTACAACGAATCTCTAAGATGAATTTATACATGTCTAGTATGTGGGAATTGATTTGAAGCAATAAGTAAAATAGAACAGGGCCTATGCTAGGATTTAGAAAGCAATAAAGTAAGACTAGTTTGTGGGGTTCTCAAGAGCTTTAACCCTTGCCTTGAACTCCTTACTTCTATGAGATAGTATTTCCATAGTCTATTGGTTAGATTAGATATTTTTGTGGATAAAACCATGTTAGAGTTTTTTGGACTATAAAGTATAGGTACAACAAGATAAATAATGTTTCGGTTCACACTCCATGAACCATCATCAGGGTATGAGAATGAATTAGTTGATATTGTAGACCAAACTGTTCCTTTATAGATACAATAATAAAGTTTAGTGATGTCCTTGTGTGTCAAAAAGTAGGGGAGGAAAGGAGCACAAAAGGAAAAGTGAGCTAAAAAATTATAAATTAAAAATAAAACAAAAATACAAAAAATAATAATAACCCCAATAATAAAATAAAATTATTAAGAAATAAATTTTTTTAGGATTATAAATGTTTTTAATTATGTTAATAATTTTATTAATCTAATTTAAATTACACAATTTTAAATCAGTCCAAAAAAATCTAACATAATTTAATCCAGAAAAATCTCTAATCTAATCCTTACTTCTAGTTAAGAACCAACATGATTTTATATGCTCCTTATACTTTGTTCTTAGCCTCATAAAACAATGGTCAACAAAATAATAATTATAATAATAAAATAAATTCAACTCTTGCCTACAACTTCTTACTTCTAGTTAAATTCTAACTTGATCTTGTATGACGCTCTTCATACGTTAGCAAAGGCTGAGAAACTAAAAAGAAGACCATGAAACATAGAAAAACCAACACTATTATAGAGGAAAGAGGTGGTGGCCATGGAATAAATATACAATAGAGATTAGGTATTAGTATAGCCTCTTCTAAGTGATTTTAATATTCTAACTTCCATGATCTATGTTACATATTTCTCCATGGTCCCCTCTTCACTCATTATCTTTTGACAACTCCATACAAATCAATGGTATTTCTCATCTAGAGTGAAATGAGTTAAAATCTAAGGAAAGAGTTACAAATAATGTTCTCCTTCAACTCCTCATAAGCTCTAACAACCCCTTACACAAGTTCTATAAATCCCATAAACTAGTACTAATTGTATTGCTCTCTAAAGAGCTTTGTATCATGTCAGTTCCAAACATAATACTTGAAATGGTATTAGACATATATAATTTTTTATCATCATCTTTCATTTGAGCATAGCACCACTACCTCAAAATTAATTATATCTATGTGACATTTCATAAAAAGCTAAAACCACATCAGAAAATATCTCTTTTTTCAAACAAAAACCATTTTTTAATTGAAAAGTGCATTTTTATTAAGAATGAGGATTAAAAATTCATGACGATTGTATAAAATTGAAATTGTCACTCTAGAATGCAATATATACATCAAGGCAATCCCTCATATAGTATTAAAATCATAACATTAAAAAATATGTTGCACTACAAAAGTCATAAATGTTGTTCAACCAAAAAAAGATATAAAATATAACATAAAAACATAGAGCCTAAGACCATTAGACAATAACAACAAACATGGTGGTCAGAGGAGGTGAAAGAGGGGGACTAACTATCTCCCCCCAAGTTATTAGTACCCAAAGGATCTACAATGTTAAATATGGACTCCCACCTATTTATTTATTGCTTTTCTTCAGTGTCCTTTACCTACTAGAGGGAGAGATATCAAGACTCAAGTGAATAAATTTATCATGGGGAGGAGCACCCCAACTAATGCCACCACTATGTCCAAGTAGATAAAAAACACCACCCCTATGGGGAGGTGATAATCACTAGGGAAAGGAGACAAACTACACTTGCTTCTTGAGCGTTGATGCCAAAATCCTTGTCCTCAGCCCCTTTTAAATGGTATTTCTTTTTAAATTAAAACCACATTGGAAATTATGTGTCTTTTAAAATTAAAATAAATTATTATTATTATTTTTTAATGAATGAAATATTTAATAATGTTTACGAGACCAAGCAGTGTATGGAACTAAGCATAATAATAAGAACGTTCCATGTGAAAATAAATGCTTGAAATCGTGGATGTCCAATTAGTTTTGTGAAATTTCTATTCCCTTTTTGATGTTGGATCTTCTACTATGAATTTTGATTTAAAAATATTTATTTATCTAGCCTCAACTCTTCAAACAAGATGATTAGATTATCTATTTTTAAGGGGTTGTGACATTTGATTGGGATATCAGTATAAGTTGCACATTCCATGATGTAATATCATTATATCCCAAATATCTCTTTGGTAAAAAAATAGGCATGTTCTTTTTTCTCATTCTTGTTTAGGTGTTGTCCACCTTCCAGTTTCACACCTAAAATACTTTATCCTTGAATGCCCAACATACAAAGATATTTGGGTCAAGTACATAAAAATATTCAAAGTAGATACAGGTTGGAGAAATTCAAAGAGATAAAATAAAAGTATTAGGGGATATGCTTATATAATTTAATAGGAGTAAGAACAACTGTATTTAATAAGCAACCATCCTTCAATTTATACATCATCTTACAATTTGGAGAAATTTGTAATAAGTTGTGATTATATAAACCCTTAAGTTTTGTGAACATAATTAAAACTATTCAATTCACATTAATTTCATTCAAAATAAAACAACCTATATCTTTAAAACATAAAATCATGTTGAAAAATGTTTTCAAAAAGTAAACCATCTTAAAAACCCACAATGATTAAGATAAAAAAATGGTGAAGGAGATTGGTAGTGATGATGGTGATGGGGAAGGTGAATGTAAAAAAGGTGGGTGAAATGTAGGAGGGATTCAATCCAGGGATCTATATCAGCTTTTAAGGGAAACAACAATAGGACACTTTACTCATGGCATATAGAAGATGAAAACTAGTAGTGTGGCTTTGGTGGGTGATGCTAAGGAGGGTAGGAAAGGGTGCTTCATAGGGGTAGCTGGTGGGCTATGGACTAGAAATAGAGTGTTAGATATTGGGAGGGTTCTCAAAATATGCAAATGGTGTTTACAAATTTCCAAAATGCTTCGAACCCCTTTCATTCTTTTGGGGAGTTATTTAAATCAAACATCATTCATTCTAACCCTCTACTGGCACTGCAACTAGTTAATAGGGTTTCTCTTCCAAACCCTGAGCTTATTAGTAGCACCATGGCATTTGAGGTGAATGTTATTCTCCAAGAGGTGGGTGTTGAATTTGATGGGAAGATGCAACCAAGGTTTAAAGATACTTTTTTTGGGGATATCCTACTAATTTTATCCAGTGATTTCCTAGTTCTTGAGGTCAAGGATGAGGATCTAATAGTTATTAATAAAGAGTTTGGGTGAATAATGTTGGGGATCAACCAAAAATTTGATTACACTTATGAAAGCAATAAATGCAGAATTAAATCAGAATGATAAGTAACTAGAATCAGATAATAGCAAAGAACAAGAGATACAAGAAACCACCCTGAAAACTTGTATTAAACTCTTTACAGAAGGAATACAATTGAAGAAACTTCTTTCTTCCACACCTCTCTCAGATGTACAGATCTCTCTCTAGATCTCTTTCCCTCAAGAGCTCTCTCTCTCTCAAGTACAATCAACTCCAACAACCTGGAATGATTCAATTCTGTACTATTCTTCAACATACCATTACAATAAGCTAAGAAGATCTAATCCTACATATAGAATTAGGAAACATGAGAATGCATTTACAACCAATAGTTATGCCTCTTAAACAAGGGCTCTAAAATAGTCTTACTAAAGATAGAGACGCGGACTTAAGACTATGACTTAATCCCATCATGCAAACACTCAGTTCTGTCCTTGAAAATAGCTCTCTGGATGCACAGGTAACTGACATCAGTTCCTGCCTGCTTGCCTATGACCAACGTCGTCGATTCTTGTCGACGTCGGTGTCTCCTGAACTGCACTTGATCGACGTTGGTCACTCCTGACCAATGCCGATGACTGTGTAACTACTGTAATCTTGCAAAGCACTCCTTGGTGAAGTTTTTAGGCTTCACACCTTAACAATCTCCCACTTGGAGATAAACAATTGCACCAGTACCTGTACAGCAACATCTTCCAGCTCCTCCATCTTTAACTCAATCATGAAGACCAATAGAAGTTGAATGAATATTCAACTTCTCCTTTGTAACCAGCTTGGTTAACATATCCACAGGATTCTTATCTGTATGGATCTTCTCCAGCGTCAACTCACCATCCTCCAATACCTGTTGTATGAAATGGTACCTAAGCTGTATGTGCTTGGTTCTTGAGTGAAAGGCTAAATTCTTAGCCAAATGAATTGCACTCTGACTGTCACTATATAATCTACAACTCTCTTGCTCCTTTCCAAGCTCTTCCATGAGCCGTGTCATCCATATCATCTCTTTGCTAGACTCCGTGACTGCAATATACTCTGCTTCTGTAGTTGACAAGGCAACAACCTTCTGCAACTTTGATATCTAGCTAATCGCTTTTCCACCAACAGTGAAAACATATCCTGTGGTGCTCCTCCTACCATCCAAATCACCTACCATATCTGAATCTACATAACCATGTAGAGAAGTATCTGAACCTCCATAGCACAAATGCCTACTGCTGGTTCCTCTCAGATATCTAAGGATCCACTGAACTACTTTCCAGTGTTTCTTTCCTGGATTGGCCATATACTTACTTACAACTCCCACTGCTTGGGCAATATCCGGTCTAGTACACACCATTGCATACATTAAACTCCCTAATGCGGAAGAATATGGAACTTTACTCATGTACTCTACCTCATCATGTGAATTAGGACATTGTTCTTTACTCAATTAAAAATGTCCAGCCAAAGGTGTGCTTACCGGTTTTGCATCCTGCATATTGAACCATTTCAACACCTTGTTCACATAATCCTCTTGAGACAAAATCAACTTGTGATTTTTCCTGTCTCTCTTAATGCTCATGCCAAGGATTTTCTTTGCTGCTCCCAAATCCTTCATGGCAAATGTTTGAGCTAATTTCACCTTAAGCTCAGAGATATCCTGCATGTGTGATCCTGCAACCAGCATATCATCTACATACAACAATAGAATAATATATCTACCATTATCCAATTTCTTAAAATACACATAATGGTTAGATTGACACCTACTGTAGCCATGCTCAGTCATAAACCTGTCAAATCTCAAATACCACTGTCTAGGAGCTTGCTTGAGGCCATACAAGCTTTTCTTCAATCTGCACACTAACTTCTCCTTACTTTTGACCTCAAATCCTTCTGACTATTCCATATATATTTCTTCATCTAAATCTCCATGAAGAAACACTGTCTTAACATCAAGCTGCTCAAGATGCAAATCCTCAATAGCAACTAAAGACAGTACAGTCCGTATAGAAGTCATTTTAACAACAGGAGAAAAAATCTCACCAAAATCAATACCTGGTTTCTGTGCAAATCCTTTCACTACCAACCTGGCCCTATATCTCATATGTCCATTCTCACCTTCTTTCAATTTGTAGGTCCATCTATTCTTCAGTGTCTTCTTACCAGCTGGCAACTCAACCAAATCCCATGTTTGGTTCTCTTTTAAGGACTCCATTTCCTCAACCATGCCACGCTCCCACTGATCCTTGGATTCCACCTGTATTACTTCTTCAAAACTCTCTGGCTCTCCACCATCAGTAAGCAATAAATAGAATAATGAAATGGAATATCAAATTGGAGGTTTACTTACCCTTTTTGACCTCTTGATGGGCATCTGAGACTCATCCACAACACGCTGTCTGCCCAAATTCTCTGACAGTGACCGACCTCGGTCACCTCCAGGCCTATAACTGGCCGACGTCGATTCTCTATGGCTGACGTCGGTTCCTGTATTGCCGACGTCGGTCCCTATCTTGCTGACGTCGGTCTCTATATTTTCTTGCAAGTGATTATTTCTTCTTCCCGCGAGCTCATTTTGGACCGTCACCTCGTCCAATTCTCCATTGCTCTACCCAGATTGATTTAGCTTCTTCAGTTGATCACTATACATCACTTTTTCATTAAAAACAAAATCACGGCTCCTAATTATCTTGTTAGTTCCTAGATTCCAAAATCTGAAACCAAAATCATCTGAGCCATAGCCAATAAATGTGCACCTCATAGACTTAGCATCCATCTTCTTTCTATTTTCCTTATCAACGTGCACAAAGGCTTCACAACCAAAAACTTTGAGGAATGAGAGATCGACCTTTTTACCTGTCCATGCCTCTTCTGGAATTCCACCATCTAGAGCTATAGAGGGTCCTTTGTTAATCAGGTACACTGCAGTGTCAATAGCTTCTGCCCAAAACTCTAAGGGCAACCCAGCATGCAATCTCATACACCTTGCACGCTCCATAATTTTTCTATTCATCCTTTCAGCAACTCCATTTTGCTGAGGTGTCCTTGGAACCATCCTTTGCCTATGGATTCCATGTATATAACAATACCAGTTGAACTTATAGCTGCAGAACTCACCACCATTGTCAGATCTCAGGCACTTCAATCTTCTGCCTGTTTCATTCTCAACCATAGCTTTTCAAATCTTAAAAGTCTCAAATACATCAGATTTATTCTTAATACAATAGACCCATACTTTTCTTGTAGCATCATCTATGAACAAAACATAGTACTGTGATCCTCCAATAGAAGCAACTTGAGCCGGTCCCCACATGTCTGTGTGAACAAGCTGTAACTTATGCCTCTTCTTTGTTGACCCAGTCTTGAGAAAACTCACTCTCTTCTGTTTCCCAAAAACACAGTGCTCACAAAAATCTAGATCTATGCTTTTCAAATCTGAAAGCTTACCTTTAGACTTAAGAATTGACATTCCCTTCTCACTCATGTGGCCGAGCCTTGAGTGCCACAATTTTACATCCACATCTGAAGTAGATAATATAGAATAAGAATTGTTAGTAACACAATTACATAAATAGAGAGTACCTACTCTCTTACCTCTAGCCATTACAAGTGCACCCTTGGTCACCTTCCAAGATTTAGCTGTGAGAGTTACTGTACAACCCTCATCCCCTAACTTTCCTGCAGAAATCAAATTTCTCTTCAAGCTGGGAACATGCATAACATCTCTCAACACCCATGTGTTGCCATTCTGCATTTTCAGCTACACTTTACCTTTGCCAATAATTTTACAAGGCTCATCATCCTCTAAATACACTATTCCAAAATCTCCATGGATATAGTCACTAAAATATTCTCTATTAGGGGTAGCATGGAAAGATGCACTAGAATCTAACACCCAAGATTCTATATTATTATGCAAAGAGAATATTAAAGCATCTTGTGCAATACCTGCAACCTTTGCTGCTTCTTTTCCTTCGTGTTGATTGTCCTCCTTAGGCTTTGACCAGCAATCTCTGCTTATGTGCCCTATCTTTCCACAATTCCAGCATTGTGGCTTCCTGTCATTTCTGGATTTGGATCTACCTCTCACCTTTGACTTAGACCTTGATCTCCTCTTACTCTTCTCTTTCTGCCTTCCCCTGCTCTCAAAACTTAAAGCGTTCCCTGATGTTTCCTCTGTGCTTTTCCTATGAATTTCCTCATTCAAGATAATACTAACAACATCCTCTACTTTTAAAATGTTTGAAGCAGATGCAGTATTACTAACTGCCATTACTAAGCTATGCCAGCTTTCAGGCAAAGAACATTATATTAAAAGAGTTTTAATTTCATCATCAAACACAATATTGACTAAACTTAATTAATTTACAATTCCATGGAAATCATTTAAATGATTAGATACAGATCCACCTTCCTACATACACAAATTAAATAACTGCTTCATAAGATATACCTTATTAGAAGCCGAGGGTTTTTCATATAAATTTGCTAAAGTAGTCATTAACTCTACCATAGAATTTGCCTATGATAAATTAGATATCATAGTAGATGCCAGACTCAGTCTTGTAGACCCTAGAGCCTTTCTATCAAGAACTTCCCATTCTTCATCATCCATGTCTGTGGGCTTCTTTGAAATCCCACCTAATGGTAAGTATAGATCTTTCTGATATAGGTAATCCTCTATCTGCATTCTCCAATGTTGATAATTTTTGCCATTAAACTTTTCCATTCTCAGTTTACTTTCTTCTACCATTGCTTCTCCCACTCAAACAAAAATCCCTGCAAAAACCCCTGTGAGTAACCTGTAATCAATACACACTACATTGATCTGAACCACCTGTTAGTGAACCTGAGCTTTGATACCACTTATTGGGGATCAACCAAAAATTTGATTACACTTATGAAAGTAATAAATGCGGAATTAAATCAGAATGATAAGTAACTAGAATCAGATAATAGCAAAGAACAAGAGATACAAGAAACCACCCTGAAAACTTGTATTAAACTCTTTACAGAAGGAATACAATTGAAGAAACTTCTTTCTTCCACACCTCTCTCAGATGTACAAATATCTCTCTAGATCTCTTTCCCTCAAGAGCTCTCTCTCTCAAGTACAATCAACTCCAACAACCTGGAATGATTCAATTCTGTATTGTTCTTCAACATACGATTACAATAAGCTAAGAAGATCTAATCCTACATATAGAATTAGGAAACATGAGCATGCATTTACAACCAACAGTTGTGCCTCTTAAACAAGGGCTCTAAAATAGTCTTACTAAAGATAGAGATGTGGACTTAAGACTATGACTTAATCTCATCATGCAAACACTTAGTTCTGTCCTCGGAAATAGCTCTCTAGACGCACAAGTAACTGACATCAGTTCCTGCCTGCTTGCCTGTGACCGATGTCGGCCGATTCCTATCGATGCTGACATCTCTTGAACTGCACCTGACCGATGTCGGTCGCTCCTGACCGACGCCGGTGACTGTGTAACTGCTGCAATCTTGCAAAGCACTCCTTGGTGAAGCTTTTAGGCTCCACACCTTAACAAAGAACCCTTATTTGTAGATGTTTGGGGAAACACCCCTCTTAGGAGGAGCTCTCTATCTGGTCACAGGCATTTTGGCCTAATATTTCATAGGTATCTTTATCCTTTCTCTCTAATGGTTACTTCATGTTCAATTTCTAATTAGTAGTGGACTATTCTTTTGTGTGGGAAAATAGACCCTAGTTTGTTAGAAAATGTGGCTCGTTTATGTGCCCTTGGGCTTCCTTATTTGACCCAATTATAGCACTACTCTCAAAATCTCTAATGTGGATCATATTATATAATCTTCCTTTGGCCTTGATAGATTCAAGTTGCTATTGTAGTTGATAAAAAAATTTAGGGTTTTTGTCAAATTTGATTAGGACATGAGGGCTCAATAGAGATTTATATGGGTCTATATTATGCTTGATTTTCCAAAACCCTTCCACCATTCTATCAAGATCAAGTCTTCCTTCGGTTAATGGATGAAACTCAAAAATTATGAAGGGATGGCTTTCAAATGTTTCAAGTGCAACTAAGCTGGTCACAAAGCATTGGACTGTCCAAAAAATTTTGGTGGTGGAAACTCCACATTGAAAAAATGGATTCAAAAGATTGGTTGACTTGATTTTGATATTGTAAATAATTTTTTAATTTCAATACTAACTATATCCATTCCTTAGGATGGGGTAATGATATTGTAACTAGATCTAACCTAGAAGGGGTCAGAGAATCACCATCTTCTCCTACTCATGATTTGGATCCATCTTTGGTTGAACACTTTGCTAATAAGGGCCCTTCTCAAGGGGATTTGATCTTAGATGCTAAGATGGGTTGCCAAAAATAACCTTTGAGATGATTACTCTTTTCAGTGATAAGAGGGATATTTCTAGCCTTCATTTAGGGGATTTTTTCTCCTTAAATATGTTATCTCTTTATTGTAAAAAAGGGACTTCAAATCTTCATCATCATGGTCTTTAGCCTTCTAAGAAAGTAGCAATTATATAGGTTGACGAAGACATTGAGGCCTCTTTTCAGGTGGAGGAAGAAGATCTTTTTGAATCTAGAGAGGTTTTGTCTCTTGATCAAAGAGACTACTTGATTTCAAAAGTAAATTATGGTAAGTAAAGCAATATAAGGGGTAGAAATATAGAGCCAAAATGTTTGTAATTGAATGTTCTTAGCTCTATTTTTGGTAGGTCCCAATGAACCTTGTATTCCCTTATTTACAGTAAGGGAAGAAGAATTATGGTGGTACAAGGATGAGAGTTTGAGATAGAAGGTTATTTTCTCATTAGGTGAGTTATCTTTGTGTTTTATCTCACTTTTGTTCTTTATCAACAAGATTTTTCTGCACAATGTTTAACTTCCCTCAAGATAGTGGGGTATGTGATCTAATTATTGTTGGATGGTTTGGCTATTGAGATTTGAATTTATTCTATGTATCATTTTGGATTATGGCTCGACCGTGTCCAAAATTTTTGGTTTCTTATTTTTAGGGACTAGGCCCCCTTTTGTGCATGAGATCTGATTTTAGCTTCAGTCAAAAGCGATCATCTATAAAAAAAGAAAATCATCTTGAATACATATATTAAAAATATTGGATTTCAAAAATTATAATAAACAAAATTAAAACCCCTTATCAAAATTTATCCACTTTTCTTAATAAAAATGACAACAATTAATCTATCCATTCACACAAATGAAAACAATTAATTTATTTACTCACAAATAATAATGTGAGTAATACCACTAAATTCCCAATATTCTTCCCTTTAATACAAATATTGGAACATATGAAAATAAGACTAAATTAAGGTAGAGAGGGAACCCATAAAAATATCATCAACTAATCATGGATGGGACCACATCAACCAAGTCCAGTGGTGGGAACTTCAAGATATGAACATGGACCCAAATATTTGTTCATCCTCCCCTCCATGTAGATAAACACTTTAGCTCAAAATTGAGTACAACACTAAGGGAGATAAGAATTATTACACCTATATATATTATTTATGTTAAAAAAATATTGGATTCTTATAAATATAGTATATATCACACCATACACAAACATAAATAAAAATAATCTTGTTCCACTACTGTAATTTGTAACCCCTTTGACAGTGAAAACCTTGAGATCACTGTTTGGCCTTCTTCCTCCATTGCCTTTGACCTATGATACTAGAAATTTAATATACATATTCTTCATGTCATTAGGATCACTTAAATAGACAATATTTAATTCTCAATTACTTTTTTTATCAGTAATAACTAAGGCCTTATTCTTTAACTTTCCATCAAGTAGATCTTATGCTCTTTATTTACAATTGATAGTAACGTGTACATGTTGTTTACAATAATTAAAAATATATTTTTTATTTGAAGCATTAGATTTTGACTCATGTTTATCTGAGTTGAAGGAAATTCAACCCTATTTTAAACATACATAACACTTTCCTCTTTCCCTAAAGCTATTCTTTTATTCTATTTTTTCCATCTATCAAAGAAGATATTGGGTCTTCTAAACTAGGATTTATTTTACTTAAAGTATGTTTGAATAACTAATTAGCATGTTGTTTTAGAGAAGCTATTAGGTCTTTTGGTGACTTAAGTGCCCAGAAGATTTCAAAATTTATCTAAGTACTAAGCAATTTTGGAAGAACGGGATGGTAACACTTGTCATAATCCTAATGACTCAAATGAATGAAGACTTGGTCGATCACCAAACGCTGTAAATGAGAAGAATAGTGACACTTGGTAGGATCAAATGAGTTCAAAGACATTCTAGAGATGAAATTGAAAAAAATGATTATAAAATAGCCTAGATAGGATCAACACCAGACATACATGGACTAAAACGTGACACGATTAGTCTCCTTAGTCGCTCAAAATGTTTATTAAAAAAAGTTGAATACTCTTATAAAAAATATATTAATATTTCACTTTTAAATTTTCATACAAAGAAACACAATACCCAAAATAACAAGTTAACAAGTCAGTGTTAGTATTTCAAAAATATGTCAATATTTGGACTCTAAGGTTATTTTCTCAATGAATCATGTCTTTAGACTTTGTATTGAATAATTTTTTTAAAGCAAGTGGGTCCCTATTTGAAAATTTTAAAATGGTGGGTGTTGGGGCACAACACATAGATTATCATCTATTAGGTTCTTCAAGAATTTAATCACCAAATTGATCATCCACATCATCATCATCATAATAATCATGATTATCATGAATAATTTAAAATAAACCATAGACCATATTTTAAAGTCCAACACTCTCTTGTACTAGAACATCATCACTAAATACAATTCTAAGAAAAGGTATTAGTTTCTTCCAATGCCCAACATTTCTTTGGGATAATATTTTTTAAAGATGATCTCAATGACCCCTTGTGATGTTATTAGGATGCAAGTCATCTTAAAGATGGCATGTCAGGAAGATGCACTCTATCTTTTTTCTTTGTCAAGGCTATTTTGAACATCAAAGTCACTAATTGAATATGAAGTATTAGATACTTACATATTAACTTAATATTAGCTCAATATCTATACACATCAACATTAAAAAGTCTTTATTTAAAGACAACTTACAAAAAATCATTTACTTCAAAGAAACTATTATCTGATGGAAGAGGTGATCTATCAATGCATCCTCCTCATCTTATCTTTATTCTATTTTGACTCATACCTCAATGACGAGGCTTTGATCTCTCCCTTTATACATAAAATTAAAAAAAAAAGGTTTTTTTTATAAATTTTTTACAACCATGAAAAAAATAAAAATAAAATGTTAACATAAAATTCAAATTTTCTATGTAATATTAGGATTACATACAAACTCATATGCTACAAGTATACTCACTGATGAGGAGATTTTTATTTTGAAGTATAAAATCTTAGTATAGAAGAAAATCTTAGTATAGAAGAAGAGTTTTAAACAAGGGAATATTTATACATACTTGATGATGACATACCACCTACAAGACAAAAACCTATAAATTGTTTAAACAATTTCTAGTTTACACTAAAATAGATATTTATTCAACTATTTAAATTTTTTATCTTAGAAAAATGTGTTCTTAAAAAATCTGTGTAACCAAAATAAATTCCTCACCTTACATCCAAAAATTAACTTGCTTCTTTTTTATTTTAATTTCATAACTCTTACTTTCTACTAAAATTATAAATTGACTTGTGTACTCTAATTTTGTATTACGCGAATAGTGAATCCTATTATATTTATATTTATTTTTATTAGTGGTGTATAGTTGGTGCTAATATTATATCTAGTTTTGCATCACCTTTTGCACCAATTTACATAATAAATGAATTAAAATAAACTAAAAATGACAAAAAAATGACCCTATTGATGACACAAATTACACTTCATGTCATAACAATTGGAATGAGTACTATTTGAGTTATCCTATCAGGATACCATGCCATGAAAGAAGAAGAGAACATGATTTAATTTTAATCCTAAGTGGTATGACTTGTCCTATAGGATGCCACTCTCAATAGAAACAATTCATCTTTTAGATGATGAACCGCTAGTATAGCATCAGGAAGTTACCTCACAATATTGGTTTTAGAGAGCATAGAGTTGACTGCAACTCTCACAACTTAGGAAAAGAGGAAAAAGAGGATTGTGTTCTATAATATGACTCATTCATTATCATGTTGTGCATCATTTAATATCCTTCATTAGAGACATATGTTTCCCAAATAACCGTACCTAATAAATACTTAAGCATAATCTGAAGAGTGATAGAGTCAATATCTCATTGATGATGCATCTTGTGTTTTTTTTTATTAGGATTTGGTGGTGTTTTTCACAGGGTCCTTTTAGACTTCCAAGTGACTTGCTAGTGTATTTCAAGTATCAAATTGATGCCTCCTTTTCCATACAAGATCATGATTTATTTCATTCTTCAATGCAATTGTATGCAACAAACAAATTGGTTATGTTTCATAATAAAAAAATGTTTCAGTTGCTTAATGTGCATATTTATCATAGCCTTGAAGAGTATACCATCGTAAAACATTCGTTAGACCTATATGATGATTAGTTGAAAGCCAATGCACTCCTTTGCACAAGGTAGAAGTATAAAATGCTCATAGTGAATTTGTGGGTCATTACTCCTTTGATAAGTGATGTTCTCAACCATGTTCTTACAATTATTTATATACCCAAATCAAAACCCCATAAATTACCTTTCTTTTTAGTTTTTAGCTTTTAAAAATATGATGAATTGCCATTGGATGTTGGCAATCCAATAGTTGTACCTATAGTACTGATAATTAGTAGTCATAATAAATAGATACCTCTTAAATGACATGGGCTCTAATAATATACCAATCAAAAGGCCTCACCTTAAATACAAAAATTGTTGATATTGTTGATGTTGAATGGAAATATTTGAATTTTATTTTAATATTAATAGTACATTCATTCATATACCTTTATATCTCCCCTTTTTTTTTATTTCAAACATTATATAAAGGTGTAAGGTAGTATATGTCCATATTGAAAAGAAAAAACTAATGACATTCCATATCAATATAGTAATTCAATAATATAATCTCTTTTGATATCTACATATATAAAACCTACCTCCTTAGTCTTTTCAATTGAAAGGGGTAATGATATATATGTCATTTCCATGTTTTTTTTGCTGTTTTTACCTGGACCCTACAATAGAAATCAACTAAATCACATTTTCTGATTATAATTAAACTATTTTCTTACTATTATATATTTGTATGATAATGTTTTATCATCCCTATTATGGATATATTTATTATCTACAACAAATATATACATGTCTAGTATGTGGGAATTGATGTGAAGCAATAAATAAAACAATAAAGTAAGACTGGTTTGTAGGGTTCACAAGAGATTTAACCCTTGCCTTTAATTCCTTAACTCTAGTTAAGAACCATCATGATTTTGTATACCCCACACCTTAGTTTTTAGCAACATAAAATAGTGTTAAAAAAACAAAACAAAATAAAAAAATAGTTTCAACCCTTTAGTGCAACTCCTTACTTCTAGCTAAGATCTAACTTGATTTTGTATGGCACTCTTCATACATTAGATAATGCTAAAAAATACAAAAAGACCATGTAACACAAAATACCTGGACTATTACAAAGGAAGGAGGTGACAAACATGGGATAAATATATAATAGAGATCAAGGATTACTATAGCCTCTTTTAAGATATTTTAATATTCTAACTTTCCTGATCTATACTACATATTTCTCCATGGCTTTGTCTCCACTCCTTATATTTTGACAACTCCATACAAATCAATGGTCTTTCTCATCCAGAGTGAAATGACTTCAACTTTAAGTAAATTCATCTAGAAAAAGTTGTAGATAATGTTCTCCTCTGACTCCTCATAAGCTCTAACACCCCCTTACATAGGTTATGTAAATCCCATAAACTAGTACTAACTATATTGCTCTCTAAAGAGCTTTGTATGATGTCAATTCCACATAATTAAAATGGTATTAGCCACATATAATTTTTTTCATCATCTTTCATTTGAGCATAACACCAAAACCATATATTAATGTGTCATTTCAATAGTTATATCTATAAAAAGTTAAAACCACATTAGAAAATATCTCTCTTTTCAAACAAAAACCATATTTTATTTATTTTTAATTGAAAAGTGCATTTTTATTACTATTGGAACACTTCACATTATATTAAATAAAAATATATAATTACATAAGGTTACAAAGTAATATATCTAGACACATCATGACTCAAACTCCATGTCAAAAGATAAAATTAGCTCAAAACAACAAAATAAACCAGTGAAGGCATGATAAAAGCAACTATAAATAACCAACCATAAAAAAATTAAGCATAGGTCACCACCCTAGGAGGCAGAGGATCATCCTTGGGAAGCACCGACCAAGTAAGCAATTCCATGTTAACAATATTTAGAGGATTCCAACCATCTAGGGGGTCATCATTAATCGTGATTGCCTAACCATAAGTGGGATACATAGAAATAATAACTCTCACCAAAGATTTTTGTGAAGGACCAACATCATAATTACCATGAGAACTACAACCACTCCTTGGGGGAGGGTGAGGAGAAAAGTGGCCCCTACTTCGGGACTAAATTCTATTTCTACGCCTCTTGGGAGGAGGTGGCGGTGGACCATAGGATGGGCCATTCAGTGAAACTCTGCTCATCATGCAAGGGGTACTCCCCCAATGGTTGAGGATATCCTATAGGTGTTGGAGGTCCATCATCATCTTTTCAACTTTTGATTGAATTGATAAATAAATTGACAAAATAATAGCAACCTTTTAATTAATAGAAAACGAAATTCCACAAGCCTCATGATTGAAAAAAGCATTATTCCTAGCTTTCTGAATTTGAAAGATGATGATAGTATGAAATAATCTCCATAGAAAGGAAATAAAGGTTATCTAATTATAAAAATACCCAAAAAATCTCTGATGCCAAGAGAAAGGCTTAGAGTGATAAGGTTGGAATAATGAATGAATCCATCTCTGGATAAACTAAGCTTTAAGATAAAACCAAAATAGATGTTTAAAATATTTTGGTTGCTTGCAAGATAGATAAAAGGGATGGGGAATGTATAGGATTCCTTGGTAAATTAAACACCATAAGAAATGAGCTAGATTGGGCTCCAAGCCAGGTGCCACACATGATCTAGATGGGTGAGCCAAGTCCTAGGAGAGGATCGGAAGCCCCAAAAATTATTGAGCTTGTTGAGAGTTGGAAAGAACCAAATCATCACCTAATAAAAAATACTAGGAGAATATATTTTAAAGTGTGTATCATAGTTCCATCCTAGTCTTTCCCTTAGGCCCTAGGAGGCTGTAGGCCAAGCTTATGTAGAATAACATTAGGGAGTAATTCTTGAATGCAAAGTATGGAAGGTAAGTTATTATTATTTAATTGAAAATTTATTTTTACATTATGTTAGGGAATCTAGTCTCTGGAGGTAACCAAATCACAAATAATGTGAATCCATTTATGGAATAAATGTAGAGCTTTAAAACTAGGTAATTTGACCATGGGAATGGAAGGATTAATGAGAATAGGAGACCACCATAAGCTATGGTCATTAAAAGATAACCCTATGTGAAAAAAACCCCCTACCCACTTCAAGTGGGGTTTGGTTACTTTAAAATCTTTACATATAATTTTTACTACAAAGGAGCCAATAATCTTGGTAGACATAATAGTGACAAGGAAGGATTGTAAGCCAATATTATACTAACTATTTTTACCTTAGGGAGAGCCCAAAGAGATACAATATTAAAGAATAATTTTAAAATATTTATTTCCCTTAATATCCTAAACAACCCACTTAGTGCATAATTCCATACTTTGATGATAGGTGTCAATGATGTCATGCCACCTTTATCATGAGGGAGGCAACAAATGTCCTAGACCACCTGATGAAATACGTGATCCTTGTTTTAATTAACCCATAGGAAATATATGAGATGTTTTGCCAATATATCATAAGAGGCTTTAGAGGGATCCTAGTAGGAGGAATATTAAACATGTGTGGTAGCCAAGTTCTTGGTGCAAATCCAGAATTTGCCCACTAGAGATAGGGGCTTGGTGATCCAATACACAATCTTCCTTTCAATATTGTTGAGGACATATTGACAAAAATTGGCCAGAGAGATGTAAAAAGTGAAGGGGATTCTAAAGAACTTGAATTGTTCCCCCTGATCAATCTACTTCCAATTAAACTTTACAAGTCACTCAGGCATATGCATCATGATTGATGAAAACAGTAGGTTTTCCTCCATTGAAGGTTAGAACTAGAAGCCAAACAAAAGATGAATAAGCATTGAATTGATTCATTAAAAGTGGCCTCTTACTCTTCAGGTGTGAGTAAGGTGTCATCTTAAAATTGACCATTGATGAGATAAGAGGTGCAGTCAGGCAAAACAATGCCATGATATAGCCCTTGAGAAGCCTTAAAAGCCAAGAGGTAACCTAGAGCTTCATCAAATAACACATAAAGTGTTAGAGCAAGGGGACAACTTTGGAAAATAGACCATTGGAGCTTGATCCCCATGGTTTGAAGCTAATTTATAGTGAGGTGGGCCAAGGCATCATGAATTAAAGTTTGTACTGCATAAAAGAAATAAGGGCCAAAGTTGAGAGCCTTGAGCATGGTAAGAATAAATTATCACTCGATCTTATCATAAGCTTTTTCAAAGTTGAATTTAAGAAAAATAATTATTTGAAGAGAGGAGTGGTCCCAAGCTATACCCTCATAGATCACAATAAAATTATCCAAAATATATTGTCCTTTAATAAATCTTATTTATTTTGGTCTAATAATGGTAGGTAAGATGAAGCAAACACAGTTGGCAAAGGCTTTGACAAGAATAATTTAAGAGACATTGATCAGGGTTATCATCTTCCAACTAGTAAGAAACTCAAGATATCTAACTTTGGGAATGAATTTAATATTTCCTTGATTGATCATGGGACCAAGAGACTTATTTTTTAAGGATTCTTTATAGACTTGTAGTAAGTTAGGACTATCAAAATCCCATGTGGCTTTATAAAATTCATAAGGGAATCTATTGAGGCCTAGGGATTTATCATTGCTCATATAATTCAAAGCCTCTATAAGCTTCTACAAGGTGATTAGGGAATCACAAAGCCATTGGTCAACTAGATTGAGCTTGTGAGGCACCACATTGAGGCAATTTACAAGAGCTTAGGACCACTCAATCATGAAAGGCTGGGATTGGAAAACTAGCTTGTAATGCTTAAGATAGGCTGAGGAGATGTCAGACTAGGACGTAAACTAAGATTGAGCCACCTGAATGGCCTTAATTTTCCCATGAGGTTGCTTGGATTTTAATGCATTAAATAATTCCTTGGAGGCTTTATCACCAATCTTAAGCCAATGCAGTCGAGTGTAGAGATGGGAGCCTTTAGCCGCATGAATATCTACCACCTTGAGGTGGTATTTGAGGGAGACAACCAACCACTAAAGCTACATGTTAAAAGGATCAATCTTGAGGGAACCAAAGACTCATTTTAACACATTGAGCATGGCCTCCTCTAAGTGTTTATGAATCCAAGAAACATGTTTGCCATGGTGGCAGAGTAAGGAGGTGGTGCACATAATGGTCTCATTCCACCACTCAATCCAACTAGGGGCATATGGGGGTCACAGGGCCAGGTTACATATTTATTGGATGAGTCGGATGGTACCATCATGACTCAATGTGGAAGTATTGAGGTATAAAAAATTATTAATAAAAATGGACTCTCTCAAAGTGAATTTTTATTAATAATGAGGTATAAAAGATCATGATGATCATATAAAAGTGAAAAAGTCACTCTAGAAAGCAAAATATACATCAAGGCAAGCCTTGAGATAGAAGTGATCATAGCACTAAAAAATATGTTACATTATAAAATTCATAAATGTTGTTCAACTAAAAAAGATAAAAAAATATAACAGAAAAGAGAGATTCAAGACCATTAGACAACAACAAACATGGCATCTAGAAGAGACGAAGGAGGGGGACTAACTATCTTACCCCCTAGATAATGGTAACCAAAGGATCTGCAATGTTAACTATGGATTCCCACCTACTTATCTATTACTTTTATTAAGTGTCCTCTACCTACCCAGAGGGGGAGATAGCAAAAATCAAGTGAATAAATTTACTCACGGGGAGGAACACCCCAACTGATGCCACCACTATGTTTAAGTAGATAAAAAATACCACCCTCATAGGGAGGTGACATCTATTGGGGAAAGGAGACAAGATTAACTTACTTATTAAGAGTTAATGCCAAAATCCTTGTACTCAAACCCTTTTAAAATGTCTCTCTTTTTAAATTAAACCACCTTGGAAATTGTAATCATACTTTTTGTGACCCTACTCTTCCATATGATTACACATAGGATCATGCATAGACTACTAACCCTAGTCATCCTAATTGGAGACATTTAACACCTACTTATACCTCTCCCACATCATATTCCTAACTCCCTTACATCTATAGTTCATATTGGGCCTTTTTCACACAAGATAGGACTTTCTGGAGACCTCTCAGGGCCTCTCGAGAGCCTATTGACCAACCTAAGACCAAGTTTGACCATGGCCACAAATTGTGTGAAGGAAGCCCATCACCTAGGATACATGTTTCCTTCACCAAAGCCATGGAATAGGCTGAAACTTGGTAAAATGTGTCAAAATGTCCCAAAATGAAGTCAAATGGCAAAAAAATGGCTAGTTTTAGGTCATTTGGTAGATTTGGGTGGGGATATATGCCTATTTATAAATCATTTGAGCCTCTCTCTCTTCTCACTACATCCTCTCTTGATTATTATTCCCTCTCTTGACTCTCATGCCTGATTGAATCTCTCTTGGTTCATTCTTGGCACTCTTGATCTTGATTGGGGATAAAGAATCTCATATGCTACCACACTCTTGCTTGAAGACTCCATTACTACTCTCAGTTGTTCCTAATTTGTTGTGGATTGATCCCAAGCTCTTACATTTGGAATTACACCTAATTTCTGCACTTGGTTGTAGATATTACACCATTGTAAGTTCTCACTTCTCCTCCTTTGCCCTTGGCTCTTGGTTTGGACTTTGGCTTACACATAACTTGATCTTCCTCCTACATTGCTTCCTAGCATGGATTCCTAGTTGGTAGAACATTTACACTTCATAAATGAGATTGATCTAAGGTAACTTTGATATGCAAAGTAGAACCCATTTTTGTGTGTAGTGTATATTCTAGGGTTTGAACTGTTTTAGTGAAATAGTTATTTTTGTAAATTGCTTAGAGTAGTTTCCAAAGTTTATTACATTTGTATATATTTAAAGAATAATTTCATTGATTGAAAAATTCCTTTGTTACATACCATTTCTCTCTTTATAACCCTTAATAATTGCATAGTAAAGATATACATGCTCAAAACAACCTAAAAAACTTGCTTAAACACTCTCTTTCTCTTACTAAACTAAAACATTGCATCATTAGAAAACAATAGTATTGAATTGGAAGGGTAAATAGAATCTAGAATAGGCATGCTCTTGAACCATTTCTTAGAAAAGTCATTAGTTATTAAAATGTCTTTTAGTTGGCCTCAAATTTCCTTAGCTTCTAGATTTACTTTTCATTGGTTATTTCTCTTCATTTATTATTGTTTTTCTCACTTTGTTTATGCAATTCATAGTCTAGTCTTAGCTACTTGCCTCACTATGGTTGGACTCATTAGAGTAATTATCACACTTTTTGTGGCTATTTAGGATAGCCCTAACTTGGTTTGAAATTATATTTATATCTTGGTGTAATATGGCAAACCAGATAGCCACTATAGACCTCATATAGCCCATAAAACCCTTGAGCCTTTTAGTCTCTTAGTGGTTTGCTTTAGCACCCTGTTAAACACTGGTGGCTCTATTTATCTTCTTGGAGATACATTCTTGCACACCTAATGAGACCTCACATATGGTTTCAAATTAGTTATATCCCATTTGGAGCTATCTTAGCCAACTCCCCTTTGTTAGCTATTAGTCTTTACCTTCAGTTGTGTTTTGGCTCTCACCTTGGTTATTTTCTCTTTCTTTGGTTTTGTCTTTCTCCCAGTTGGTTCTCTAATAGTTTTATTTTTTTGTTGTCTTACATGTTGCTCATGATTCATTACATACATGGCCAATCTCTCACCTTTTGGATGCCAATATTGGTGGATTCAAGGTCTCATCTCTAAGCTCACTAATAAGCAAGCCACATTTTCAATGGAATGCCATAGACACCATAGGACCCAAGAGCTTCTCTCAACCTAGCATGGTAGTTTACACCCTCTCACATTCGAAAGGGAAAAATATTGGAAGGACTATAACCAATGGACTTAGTTTCATTTTCACTAGTATAAGCTTCACTCATCTGAGTATGTTTTATCTCAGACTCATACCGTGCCTCATTCACTCATCTGTGGTGATGAGGATATCCTTGTGTAGCTAGGGCTTGAGGAGTTAAGTGTAATAATTAATGATTTTTGTAAAAGTATTCATGTGAATGAAGTTATTATTTCTCCCCCTAGGAGTTGATGATATGCCTCCTTTGAAAATAGAGCCTACACCTGCTCAATGTCAAGTGCCTCGACCTATTATCACATGAGTTCCCCCTTATTTCTTAACTGGAGACTCTAGAGCAAGAACACCCTCATATCCATGTTTTGGGTCATAAGTATTCTAAATCATGAAGGTATACCCTAGCTTGGGGATGCCTCCCATCTTCCTAGTCTTTATTTTAGAGTCTTTGATGAGCATGTTAATTTTGATCACCATTTATGGACTAGAGATCTATGGGATACGTATCAAGAGTATAAAAAACCACCAGTTAACTCTCATGTGATGAAAAGTGAATAGAACCATGGAGATCTTTGTCATCATGACCATATATAGGAGCATACCATATCTTTCCATCATACCCATAGGGACTGTCACACTTCCCATGGCCATTCTCCACCTCACAATAGAGATGATTTCCATCATGAGCATCCTCCTCATTAGGAACCTCCCTAGAATCATCTTCCTCATGACCATGGTCATGGTGATGCCTATGGGAATAGGTAGCATCATCACCATCATGAGCCCCCTCTCAAAGTTCATTGCTAGCCTACTATCAACCATGTTTATGAGGATCTTCATTGGAATCCTCTATCCCCTTGGGTGTGTGTTATTCCCATTCCTAATCCTATCCCTAAACTACCTAAGTTCAATGGGATGCAGGAATCCAGTCCTATAAATCATATCATGGCATTCATGATGGTGTATTGGAATTAAGAAGAAGGCATGATGTTTAATCTCTTCACTCATTCTCTATGAGCAAAAGCTCTTACCTAGTTTTAAAATTTGCCACCAAATTCTCTTTGTAGTTTCTAATTCATTTTGGATGACTTCCTCCAATATTTAGATATCTCTAAGCCTTTTAACCTCAAAATCCAATCACTCACTTCTATGGCATAGACCAAATGTGAGTCAAACTTTGATTTTGTGCATAGATGGTACTCAATCATTCATATGTGTAGGATTAGGTTCTTAGATGACCAGTTTTATGATATGTTCACATGAGCATTGAGGAAAGAGGTTTACCTTGAGGTCCTAAAATGTGAAACTACCTCTTATGATGAAGATGTTAATGAGTGCCTAAAGATCAAAGTGTTTAAGGTGTGTGTGGGCATGCGACCTTTACCTTCCCAAAAGTCATCCTCTTCACATGATCATAACCATAATGTGATTGATGATGGTGTAACTGATTCTCCTCCTGAGAAGAAGGAAAAGAAGGATATTCATGAGGTCAATTATTTAAGTAAGAATCCATAAAAAAATAAGGATTTTGAATCAAGAATAATAAAATAATGGATGATGTTCCTTATGACCCTATCAAGTTTTATAATTTCCATTGAATAAGGGGCACAATGACAATGATTATGCCACCCAGTAGTTTGATGTGTAAGCCTCACCTCTATATTAGAGTTCTCCTCTTGTAGAAACCAAACATAAATTTAATGTGTTAAAGGAGCCTCTACCTGACCATGATAAGGAGAAGAAGAATAAGAAATCAAAGGCTAAGGCCCCTCATTCTCCTTCTTGATCTTCCACCTCTTTTGACTCCTCTTCCTAGTTGACTCAAGAGGGAAATCCAAGTGTGAGATTATAAAGGTCATTGTTATGATTTAAATAGCCTCTACTAGGTACAAGTGCTTTGTTAACATGCACTCTAGTTAGGCCATTGACCCTGTTGAAGAGGCTAGTGGTGCTGGACTTTCTATCCAACCCATGGGGGTAGGGAATCCTAAGGTCAAATTTGACTTTAAGCATAATATCCCTCCCTAAAATAGACAATGTCCTTGTTCCATCATAGAGGAGTTACAAGGCCTTTCATCTAGGATCTCCATTTGGGACCTTCTTTAGCTTTGCCTTGAGCAAAGGGGTCTCATCTTCGATGAGCTTGGTCTCCCTTATGAGGCTCCACTACATGATGATGTCAATGTTTTATTCAACTTTGATACACAAAAGTACCCTCATCCTCCCGTATTATCTTTCAACCCAGCCTCTTTGTCAGACACTTTAGTTCTTATAAAGAGGGATCATTTCCATCTCTACATCAAGAATTTTGTGGATGATTACTGCAGCAAGCAGTGCATTATCAATGAAGGAGATGCATTGGATATCATGCCCCTACGTGTGTTCAACAAAATCAAGATTAGCTGGAAGAAGCTTTTTAATTCTCACCATAACTATGCCAGTTTATGTTGGTAGGGAATGTGAAGATCTAGGTCAAGTTTGGCCCCAAGATATTCAGAATCAAGTTTTATGTGTTAGGCCTTGATCTTTCATACAACATGATTCTTGGCCATCTTTGAACCACTACCATGCAGGCCATTGCATTAGCCATGTTTTTCATGGTTTAAATTGTACATGAAGGTGAGGTTCACATTATGGAGCTGACCTATATCCCTACGCTTTGTTTTATGAAAAGATAAAGCCTTAAAGTGAGGATTTGGCTATCTCATCATGAGGTTATGTGGATTCTGACACACCCCCTACTTTTGAATCTCATTTTCTCAAGGATGAACGTTGTGATCTACTTAGTATTGAGCAACATTCACTCCTTCAAAGTTTGGTGTGCATCACCAAACTCCCTCTTTCACTCCATGATTCTAGGCTAGTTAAACTCTTTTTGGATACCTTATCTAGGATGTCTCCCCAGATGTTGAGCTCCCTATTGCATCTCACTTTTCCCATCAGAGTATTGGTTCTCTCAATGTGTCTCCCACTAAGGCTGCTAGAGCAACTGAGTCTGATTTTGAGTGATATTCTATCCATGGTATAGTACCCAACTTGATCAATGAGAGGAGAGCTTACAAGAAGCTCATGCCTGTGTATTGTATGCACCACCATCCTCTCACTTATTTGGTTTTAGAGGTCTTGTTTATAAAAAATGACTCTACCCATGAAACTCCTATGTTTTAAGTCATGACTGATGAGCCTAGGGATATGGATGCTTCATATCCCTCTCCCTACATTTTCCCTCTTGTTTCTCCTCTTTTTAGGTCAAGCAGTGGCCTACCTCAAGGGTAGACCTCTAATTATGGTAAGGTGGCAGCCTACCCTTGGGGGTAAGCTCGATCTTGGGCTTGTGATGCTTTGGTGAGCCTCGCAACTTACTAGAACACCCTCCCTAAGCCCTTGTTTTATGGATTTCCCCTCTCATGGCATCCATCATCAGACCCTGGTGGGTCTCTTTTTCCATTTGGCTTGTGTACTCCTCTTTATATGCACCTCAAAATAAAAGTAGAGTCTTTTTATTCTTTTAGTTGGTCAAGTTACTGATCACTTGTAGTTAACCCTCTACCAACTCCCTCTTTCCTTTTCTATTGTGCCTATAGGTGATATGGGTTAGTGTTTGTGGTTACTTACAACTTTTTATAGCCTTCCCTAGCTATTCTTTGTCTATCACGGGCCTCTTACCACCCCTCCTTGCCTCTCATTATGAATGACATTGAGAAACTCTCTCATGATTGACCACTACATAGTGGCATTGACTCTACCAGATGAGATGTATTTTTTTCCCCTCACACTTTGAATCCTCCTCATGTTTGCATGAGAGAGTAATGTGACCCTAGATTAGTCATGCACACCATGGAATAAAAACAACATGTTTTGACAAGCTCATAAATATGCTCTTCTTGTTTCCCCCTTTCCCTTCCATTCTGGGCCCTTTTTGGGCTCCCCAAGCCTATTTTGGCCTCTGCTAGTCCAAGCAATAGGTTTATAGGAAAATCTATGGCCTAGCCTAGCTAAGCCATGCCTTGGGCCAATAAATTTCTTTTTGGCCCTTTTCAGGCCTCCATTTGGCTCCATTGTTGCTCCAAAACCTTCATCTTACAGGTTTTGGTCCATTTCAAATGTAATGATGGGGTCCATTTATCTCTTTGAGGCCTCCTTGGGTCTATTTTGGGACCATTATAATCTCTTAGACCCCTAGGTTCTCTATCTTATTAGGTTCGTATAGTCCTTATTAGATGTACCTTGTGGATCCTTGGTTGGGTGTTTTACCTATTTTTGCATTTCAGACTATGAAACCTGCATCTTATAGGTTTTGGAATGTTTTGAGCACATTGGTGGCCTCCATTTTTTAATCCAAGTGTTCCTTGGGCCTACTCTAGCCATAGTTTGGTTCTTAGGACCCCTTCTAGGTCCCCATTGACCTCCAGGGCTTGTGTCCCCTCTTATGGGCACCCAAGGATAAAAGTTATTTACTGTACTTATTTTATTTAGTAATTTCTTTGATTTTCCATAGTTAATTACTCTAACTCCCTCTTTTTCTTGTTCATCATGGTTTTAGGTAGGGTTGTCAACTGACTGTGGTAGTTTAGAACTTGCTCTAGTCTTGTTGACTAGTCTTCGTCTTCTTTAAACTTCCTCCCCTTTCCATTGCTACCTCTCACCATGGATGGTATTGGTCAACTACTATGATTATGGATTGATTTCATTATTTTTTTCCCTTATGCAACTTGCTTATACCACTTCACTTTGAGATCACCTTTCTGTAATCATCAGTCTTATATCCTTGACCCCCATTATGGTGCACCTCTCAGTGATGATTCACAACAATGGTGGTAGTTGAGGCAACCTAGGACCAAAATCTATAACTTGGGTTATTGATGATAAATGGGGCCATGAGATTTTTGTGATTGGTTTCTTCCTTACCAGTGAGATGAATAATGTCATCGAGTATCATACAATCATTATCACTTTGACTGATGCTTGTGAGTTAGGCACATGATATGTGTAGTTATTCTCTTGCTCACTCTTATATGTTTCAACTCACTAGTGTCTAGGGAATCCTTAACTTTGAGTTTCTCCCCCTCTTCAAGGTGGTGCATGATTTTTTTCTCATTTTTCAAGGATGCCTAGTTCACCCATAACCATCACAAAGAGAAAACTATGACTGATGCCCTAGTGAATGTCATTCTAGATAGTATGATGTGATTTGATGTCACTTATGTCCCTTATTTATAGGAGTTAGATCTAGAGATGGAACTAGAGCTGGATTTGGATTTTAGATTACACATCATTTACACTCTCACCCATAAATTGTGTCAATGACTTCTTCTACCACCATCCTTATCTAGTATGTGAAGTTAATGTTTCATTTTATCTTTATATTTATTTCTTTTATTTGATTTGGTGTGGATTATAGGTACTACACAATACTCCTTGTTCATTCAAACGTTGATTATTTATACCTTGAAGGCATATGTAATTGTGCTTCCCATGACCCTACTCCTCCTTATGATTACACATTAGCTCACTTGTAGATTACTAACCTTGGTCATCCTACTTTGAGACATCTACCACATTCTTATAACTCTCCCACATCATATTCCTACCCCCCTTACATCCCTAATTCATATTGGGCCTTTTACACACAAGACAAACCTTTCTAGAGACCCCCCAGGGCCTTCCAAGATCCTGTTGACCAACTTAGGACCAAGTTTGACCCAAACTATGTCTTGTGTGAAGGAAACCTATGGTTTAGGCCACAAGTTGGGTAGAACATGTCAAAAATAACTAAAATGAAGTTAAACAGCCAAAAAATGGCTATTTTTAGGTCATTTGGTGGATTTAGGTGGGGATATATGCCTTTTTCTCATTTATTTGAGCCTCTCTCTCTCTCTCTCTCTTCTTATTACATCCTCTCTTGATTATTCTTCCCTCTCTTGACTCTCATTCCTTCTTGAAACTCTCTTAGTTTATTCTTGGCATTATTGAGCTTGATTGTGGATAAAGAATCCCATATGCTGCTACACTCTTGCTTAGAGACTCCATTATTTCTCTTAATTGTTCCTACTTCCTTGTGGCTTGATCCCAAGCTCCTACATTTGGCATTGCACCTAATTTTTTAACTTGGTTGGATTTCTTATGCCATTTCAAGTTCTCACTTCACCTCCTCCTTTGCTCTTGTCTCTTGGTTTAGACTTCATCTTGCACATATCTTGGTCTTCTTCCTACATTGATTCCTAGCTTGGATTCTTGGTTGGTATAACATCTATACTTTATCTTTGAGCTTGATTTGAGGGCACTTTTATATGCAAAATGAAACTCCATTATTTTGGTGTAATGTATATTCTAGGGTTTTAACTATTTTAGTGAAGTAGTTATTTTTGTATATTGTCTAGAGTAGCTTCCAAAGTTTATTGTATTTGTATATGTTTAAATAATACTTTCATTTCTTGAAATATTCCTTTGTTTCATACCATTACTCTCTTTGTAACCCCTCCTCATTGTATAGTAGAGATATACATGCTCAAAATAACCTAGAAAACTTACTTAAACACACACACACTCTCTCTCTCTCTCGCTAAACAAGAACATTGCATTGTTAGAAAATAATAGTATTGAATTGGAAGGATAACTTGAATATTAAATAGGCATGATCTTGAACCCTTTCTTGGAAATGTATTTATTGCTTAAAATAAATTTCAATTGGCCTCAAAGTGACTTAGCTTTTATATTTAATTTTCATTGGTTATCTCTCTTCATTCAATATTTTTGTTTTCACTTTGTTTATGCAATCCATAGTCTAGTCTTAGATATTTGCCTCTCTATGGTTAGACCCATTAGAGTAATTGGCACACTTTGTGTGCCTATTTAGGCTAGCTCCAACCTAGTTTACAAGTTTGTCTATGGCTTGGTGCAAGTTGGTAAATAGGATAACCATTATAAACCTCATTTATCTCATAAAACCCCTAACCCTTCTAGCCTCTTAGTCATTTGCTTTAGCACCCTACCAAACATTGGTGGTCTTGTTCAGATTCTTGGAGCTATAGAAATTATGTGGCTTTTAAAATTAGAATAACTTAAAAAAAATTCTTTATGTTACTGAATGATTTTTTTTAATAACGTATATGAGACCAAGAAGTGCATGGGATTAATCATAATAATAAGAGTGTTTAGTGTGAAAATAAATGCTTGAAATCATGGATGTCCTATTAGTTTTTTGAAATGTCTATTCCATTTTTGATGTTGGATCTTCTACTATGAATTTTAAATTAAAAATATTATTTTATCTAGCTTCAACTCTTTAGACAAGATGATTAGATTATCTATTTTTTATGGGTTATGATATTTGATTGAGATAATACTATAAGTTGCACATTTCATGATTTAGTATCATTATATCTCAAATATGTTCTTTTTTATAATTCTTCTTTAGGTGTTGTCCACCTGGAAATTTCACACGTAAAATACTTTATCCTAAAATGCCCAACATACAATGATATTTGGGTCAAGTACATAAAAATATTCAAAGTAGATCCAGGTTGGATTTATTTAAAGAGATAAAATAATAGTATTTGGGTATATGCTTACACAAATCAATAGGACTAAGAATAACTTTATTAAAGAAGCAACCATCCTTCAATTTATACATCATCTTAAATTTTGAAAAATTTGTAATAAATAATGATTCTATAAACCCTTGAAATATCATGAACATAATTAAAACCATTCAGTTCACATTAACATCATTCAAAATAAAACTAGTTATATCTTTGAAAAATAAAATCATGTTGAAATTTGTCTTCAAAAAGTAAACCATCTTAGAAATATGAAATGATCAAGATATAAAAATGGAAAATGAGATTGATAATAATGGTGGCAATGATGAAGGTGATGGGGAATGAGATTTTAGTATAGGTGTACATAACATAAGAAGAAATCATTCCATGGATATAGATTACCTTTTGTGGGTAGTGGTAGTAGGACACTTTGCTCATGGCATCTGGAAGATGACAACTAGTAGTGTGGATTTGGTAGGTGATGTTAAGGAAGGCATTAAAGGGTGATTTATAGGGGTAACTAATGGGCTATGACCTAGTGGTGGAGTGGTAAATATTAGGAGGGAATCTTAGAATATGTAAATACTATTTAGAGAATGCCAAAATGCTTCAAACCTCTTTCCTTCTTGTGGGGAGTTCTGTAAATAAAAAATCATTCGTTGTAACCTTTACTAGCACCATAATTGGTTAATAGGGTTTATCTTCCAAACCCTAAGCTCATTAGGCATGTCATGACATCTGAGGTGAGTGTTGCTCTCCTAGAGGTGGGTGTTGAAATTAATGGGAAGATGTAACTAGAATTTTAACCTAATTTTTTAGGGGATATCCCATTGATTTTATCCGATGATTCCCCAATTCTTGAGGTCAAGGATGAATATCTAATTGTTATTGACAAAAAGTTTGGGTGTAAAACCCTTATTTTTAGATTTTTAGGGAAATTCCCCTCTTGGGAAGAGCTCTCTATCTGATCACATGCTTTTTGGCCTAATCTTTTAGAGGTATATTTATCTTTTCTCTCTAATGGTTACTTCATGTTCAGTTTCTAATTAGTGGTGTACTGATATTTTATGTGGTAAAATGGACCATGGTTCATAGGAAAACATGGCCTATTTATGTGCCCTTAGGATCCCTTATTTGACCCAACTATATCATTTTTATCGAAAGCTCTAATATGGATTAGATTAAACAATCTTCCTTTGGCCTTGAGAGAACCTAGGTTGCTATAGTAGTTGATCAAAAAGTTTGGGGTTTTTGTCAAAATTGATCATGACATGAGGGATTAGCATAGATTTATAAGGGTTTGTATCATGGTTAATTTTTCAAAACCCTCCACCATTATGTTAGGATAACATCTTCCTTTAGTTCATAGATGTAATTAAATAATTATGAAGGTCTAGTTTTCAAATGTTTCAAGTGCAACGAAGATGGTCACAAAGTAGTGGACCATCTAGATAAATTTAGTGGAGGTGGGAACTCCTCCAAATTGAAAAATTTATTCAAAAGATCAGTTGTCCTAAATATGATATTGTAAACATTTTTTCTAATTTCAATACTACTTGTATCCGTTCCTCAGGATCGGGTAATGATATTGTAACTAGATCCAACCTAGTAGGGGTGAGAGAATCACCATCTTCTCCTAATCATGATTTGGATCCTTCTTTGGTTGAAACCTTTATTGATAAGGGCCCTTCTCAAGGGGCTTTGGTCTTAGATGATAAGATGGATTGCCACAAAATATCCTCTGAGCTGCTTATTCTTTTTGGTGATAAGAGGGACGTTTATAGCCTTCATTTAAGGGGTTTGTTCTCCTTAAATATGTTGTCTTATAGTTTTAAAAAAGGGACTTCAAAGATTCACCATCATGGTATTTCACCTTCTGAGGAAGTAGAAACTATGTAGGTTGAGGAAGTTTTGAGGCCTCTTTTCAGGTGGAGGAAGAAGATATTTTTGGATCTAGAGAGGTGTTGTCTCTTGCTCAAAAATATTGCTTAATTTCAAAACTAAATTATGGTAATCAAAGTAGTATAAGGGGTAGAAAGATAGAGGAAATTTTTTTACAATTGAATGTTCTTAGCTCCATTATTGGTGGATCATAACAAACTTTGGATTCCTTTCTTTCTAGTAAGGGAAGGATAAATTTGGCAACACAAGGATGAGAGTTTGAGCTGGAAGTTTATTATCTCATTAGGTGTGTTGTCTTTATGTTTTTTCTCCCTTTTATTCTTTATCAATAGGGTTTTTTGCATAGTATTTGGATTCTCTTAAGACAATGGGTTATGTGATTTGATTATTATTGGTTAGTTTGGCTATCAAGTTTTGACTTTATTTTGTGTATCATTTTAGATTATGGTTTGACCCTATACAAATTTCTTAGCATTTTGTTTTCTAGGACTAGACACCCTTTTGTGCCTCAGACATGGTTTTAGTTCTGGTCAAAAGTGATTATCTACATACACACACACACACACACACACACACACACACACACACACACACACACACACACACACACACACACACACACACACACACACACACACACACACACACACACACACACACACACACACACACAACTAAATCATCTTCTCCTATTCATGATTTGGATCCTTATTTGGTTAAGCCTTTTGCTAATAAGGGCCCTTATCAGAGGGATTTAGTCTTAGATGCTCAGTTGGATTAACACAAAATAAGTTTTGAGTTGCTTACTCCTTTTATCGATAAGGGGGATGTTTCTAGCCTTCATTTGGGTTTTTTCTCCTTAAATATATTGTCTCTTGGATGTAAAAAAGAGACTTCAAAACTTCATCATCATGGTATTCAACATTCTGAGGAAATTTAAACTATGTAGGTTAAGGAAGACACTGAGGCCTCTTTTTAGGTGGAAGAAGAAGAGATTTTTAGATCTAGATAGGTGTTGTCTATTTCTAAAAAATACTACTTGATTTCAAAACCAAATTATGGTAAGGAAAGTAGTAGAAGGGGTAGAAAGACAAAGGCAAAACATTTTCAATTGAATGCTCTTAGCTCTATTGTTGGTGGCTCACAATAGACTTTGGATTCCCTTCTTTCTAGTAAGGGAAGGAAAAATCTAATGGCATAAGGATGAGAGTTTGAGATTGATGTTTTTTCACTCATTAGGTGAGTTGTCTTTGTGTTTTTTCTCCCTTTTGTTCTCTATCAACAAGGTTTTTATGTACAGTGTGTGCATTCCTTTAGGATATTAGGTATGTGATCTTATTATTGATGATTGGTTTGGATATCAAGTTTTGAATTTCTTCTATGTATCATTTCAGATTATGGTTTGACATTGGTTGAATTTCTTGGTTTATTTTTTTAAGGGACTAGGCCCCCTTTTGTGCCCCAGATCTAGTTTTAGCTTCAGTCAAAATCGATAAAAAAAAGAAAAAATAAATTCATCTTGAATACATTGGTACCTAATAATTAAAATAAATTTTAAGAATATTGGACTCTAAAAAATTTAATAAAAAAAATTAAAACCCCTTGTCAAAACATGTCCACTTTCCTTAAGACAAATGACAATAATTGATCTATTCATTCACACAAATGATAACACTTAATTTTATTTACTCACACAAATAATAATGTGAGTAATAACACTAAATTCCCAACATTTTCTCCTTTAGTAAAAATATTAAAACATATTATAGACACTTAAATTTCATTTAGTGTCAAAATGCACCTAAAATCTATTAACAATTCTTCTTAAAATAATTCATCACATCTCCCTCCAAATTCAATTAATTGAATAATTCAAATTAGTCAATTATGCACACTTTAAATACTTATTTTTAAATATAAAATCTAGATTTTACATCTCATCCAACATCTTCCACATTTTTCTCTCTCATCCCAACCCAACCCATAACTTTCTCAACTTCTTATGACTCATCCCATGAGTTGTCATGAAGCTTGAGTTATTCTTGCTAACTCAACTAACTAATCCCATGTTTCTCTCAACCATTTGAAATGGTATTCATCCTCATGGGTGAGGACTCATTAGCCACCATTGATTATTTGGATCATTTAATAAATCCAAATAATCTTTCACCATTGGATCTTCCTCCAAAAATCTATAAATAAATTTGAAAACCTTCATTTTCAAAGAGTCATAAAAAAAGAATTGAATCCTGAAGAATCCAAACTTATGCTAAAAAAATTATATTCACAAGTGAATCCAAGTGAATCAAAGAATACAAAAAAAATACTAAAGCACAAAAATGTTGCCCATTCTCCTTTGCATTGGAAGAATGAGCAGCACACTTTTAGAGATCAAATCAAGTTTACATCGCAATGGAGAAAATTTTCACATTTAAAGCATAAGTATGTGTCTTATATTTTATTTATTTGTTTCTCTATATTAGGTTGAATTTAGCTTAGATTAATATTACATTATTAGTTGATTTCTTAGTAGTTCTAAAATTAGTTCACACATTAGTTCATTTCTTAGCACATCTAAATTTAGTTCACACACATATGAAAATAAGACTAAATAAAAGTAGATAGGGAACCCATAAAAATCTCATAACATAATCATGGATAGGACCACATCAATCAAGTCTAGTGGTGGGAACTTACAGATCTAAATAGGGAACCATATATTTGTTCATCTTCCACTCCATGTAGAGAAACACATTAGCTCACAATTGAGTACACCACTAAGGGAAATAGGAATTTTTACACATACATATATTTATTTATGTTAAATGAGTATTGGCTCCTCACTGATATAGTGTATAACACACTACACATGAACATAAATAAAAAGAAGCTTGTTTCACTATTGCAATTTGTAACCCCTTTGCTAGTGGAAAATTGGAGATCACTATTTGGCCTCCTTCCTCCATTGCCTCTAACCTTCGATACTAGAAATTTAATATACATATTATTCATGTCATTAGGATCACTTAAATGGACAATATATACTTCTCAATCACTTTTTTTTACTAGTAACAACTAATGCCTTATTCTTTAACTTTCCATCAAGTAGATCTTGTGCTCTTTATTTAAAACTGATGGTGACATGTCCATGTTGTTTAAAATAATGGAAGTTATATTTTTTATTTAAAAACTTAGAAGTGGACTCATGTTTATCTGAGTTGAAGAAAATTCAGCCCAATTTTTAACATACATAATAATTTCTTCTTTCTCTAAAGTTGTTCTTTTATTATATTTTTTTCATCTATCAAAGAAGATATTGGGTCTTCTAAACTAGGATTTATTTTACTTAAATTATGTTTGAATAAATAAATAGCATGTTATTTTAGAGAATTTATTAGGTCTTTTGGTGACTCAAGTGCCCAAAAAATTTCAAATTTTATCTAAATACTAAAAAAATTCAAAAAAATGGGATGGTAACACTTGTCACAATCCTGATGACTCAGAGGAATGAAGACTCTATCGATCACCAAAGGTCATGAATGAGTAGAATAGTGACACTTGGTAGGATCAAATGAGCTCAGAGACATTCTAGAGATGAAATGAAAACAAATTATTATAGATTAACTTGTATATGATCAACACTATGCATACATGGACAAAAACATGATGTGATTAGTCCCGTTAGTTGCTCAAAATGTTCATTTTTTAAAATTTGAATAATCTTAGAAATAATATAAAAATATTTAACTATTGAATTATTTTGAAAATAAACACAATACCCAATATAACAAGTTAACAAGTCAGTCTTAGCATTTCAGAAATATGTCAATATTTGGCTCTAAGGTTATTTTCTCAATGAGTCATATCTTTAGACTTTGTCTTGAAGATTTTTTTTAAGGAAAGTGGGTCCTTATTTGAAATTTTGAAAATGGCAGGTGTTGGGGAACAATACATATATTATCATCTATTAGGTTCTTTAATAATTTAATCACCAAATTGATCATCCACGTCATCATCATAATAATCATGATCATCATGAATAGTGTAAAATAAATATTCTACCATATTTTAAAGTCCAACAATATCTTGTAAAAGAACATATTCACTAAATATAATTCTAAGAAAAGGTATTACTTCTTCCAATTCTCAAAATTTCTTTTGAATATATATTTTTAAGATGATTTCAATGACTCCTTGTGATGTTATTAGGATGTAGGTCATCTTAAAGATGACATGTCTAGAAGATGCACTCTATCCTTTTTCTTGGTCAAGGTTGTATTTTAACATCAAAATCACTATTTGAATATGAAATATTAGATCCTTACATATTAACTTAAAATTAGCTCAATATTTATACACATCAACATTAAGAAGGCTTCATTTAAAGACAACATACAAAAAATCATTTACTTCAAATAAACTATTGTTTGATGGAAGAGGTGATCTATCAATGCATCCTTCTCATATTATGTTTATTCTATTTCAAGTCATACCTCAATGATGAGGCTTTGATCTCTTCCCCTATACATAAAATTAAAAAAAAAAGTTTTTTTATTTTTTTAAAGTTTCTACAACCATGAAAAAATAAATATAATATTAACACAAAATTTAATTTTTTTTAATGCAATATTAGGATTACATACAAACTCATATGTTACAAGTACACTTATTGATGAGAATATTTTTCTTGTGAAGTAGAAAATCTTAGTATAGAATATTTTTATACAATGGAATATTTATACATACTTGATGATGACATTCTATTTTGACTCATATCTCAATGATGAGGCTTTGATCTCTCCCCTTATACATAAAATTAAAAAAAAAATTATTTTACTTTTTTAAAACCATGAAAAAAATAATAAAAAAATGTTAACGCAAAACTCAAATTTTTTATGTAACATTAGGATTACATACATACTCATATGCCACAGGTATACTCATTGATGAGGAGATTTTTCTTGTGAAGTAAAAAATCTTAGTATAGAAGAAAATCTTAGTATATAAGAAGAGTTTTATACAAGGGAAGATTTATATGTACTTGATGATGACATACAACCTACAAGATAAAAACCTATACATTATTTAAACAATTTCTAGTTTACACAAAAAATATATATATCTATTCAACTATTTAAATTTTTTTATGTTAGAAAAAGGTGTTCTTAAAAAATCTGTGTAACAAAAATAAATTCCTCGCCTTACATCCAAAAATCAACTTGCTTCTTTTTTATTTTAATTTCATAAGTCCTACTTTCCACTAAAATTATAAATTGACTTGTGTACTCTAATTTTGTATTACTTGAATAGTAAATCCTATTATCCTCAATTTTATTTTTATTGGCGGCGTATAGTTGGTGCTAATATTATATCTAGTTTTTCACCACCTTTTTCACCATTTTACATAATAAAGGAAAAAATGAATTAAAATAAATGAAAAATGACACAAAAATGACCCTATTGATGGTACAAATTACACTTCATGTCATAAAAATTGGAATGAGTACTATTTGAGTCATCCTATCAGGAGACCTTGCCATGAAAGAAGAATAGAACATGATTTAATTTGAATAATAAGTGGTATGAATTGTCTATAGGATTCCACTCCCAATAGAAACAATTCATCTTTTAGATGATGAACCACTAGTTTAGCATCAGGAAGTTACCTCACAATATTGGTTTTAGAGAGCAGAGAGTTGACTGTAACTCTCACAACTTAGGAAAAGAGGAAAAAGAGGAGTGTGTTATATAATATGACTCATTCATTATCATGTTGTGCATCATTTAATCTCCTCCATTAGATTTTGATGTCACCCAAATAGTATTACCTAATGATTACTTAGCCATAATCTGAAGAGTGATAGAGTCAATCTCTCATTGATAATGTATCTTGTGGTTTTTTTGACTAGGATTTGGTGTTGATTTTCATGGGGCTCTTTTATAATTCCTAGTGACTTGGTAGTGTATTTCAAGTCTTGAATACTTATTGGTACCTAATGAATACTTAGCCATAATTTGAAGAAGAGTGATAGAGGCAAACTTTCATTAGTGATGTAGCCCATGTTTTTTTAATTAGGATTTGGTGGTGTTTTTCATTGGGTTATTTTAGACTTCATAATGAATTGATAGTGTATTTCATGTCTCGAATTGATGCCTCTTTGTCAATACAAGAACATAATTTGTTTCATTCTTCAATGCAATTATATGCAACAAACAAATTAGTTATGTTACATATTAAAAAAATGTTACAACTACTTAATGTGTATATTTCTTGTAGCCTTTTAGAGCATACTTTTAAAAAACACTCATCAAACCTAGATGATGATTAGTTGGAAGCCAATGTACTCCTTTGTAAAAGGTAAAAGGATAAAATTCTCATGGTGGATTTGTGGGTCATTACTCAATTGATAAATGATGCTCTCAGCCATGTTCTTACAATTATTTATAGACCTAACTCACAACCCCATAAATTACCCTTTATTTTGGTTTTTGAATTTAAAAAATATGACAAATTTCCATGGGATGTTGAAAATCCAATAGTTGTACCCATAGTACTGATAACCAGTAGTTACTGTAAACAGATGCCTCTTAAAATGACATGGGCTCTAATAATATACCAATAAAAAGGCCTCACTTTACATAAAGCAAATTTTGATATTGTTAATTTTGAATGACAATAGTTGACATTTATTTTAATATTAAGAGTCCATTCATTCAAATACCTTTATATCCCCCCTTGTTTTTATTTCAAACATTATACAAAAGTGCAAGATAGTACATGTTCATATCCAAAAGAAAAAAACAATGACTACATTACATGTCAATATAGTAATTCAATAATATAATCTCTTTTACTATCTACATCTATAAAACCTACCTCCTTAGTCTTGTCAATTAAAATGGGCAAGAATATATATGACATTTCCCTATATTTCTTTTATTGTTTTTACCTAGACCCTATGATAAAAATTAACTATCTTACATTTTATGATTATAATTAAAATGTTTTCTTACTATTAAATGTTTGTACGCTAATGTTTTATCATCCCTATTATCGATATTGATAATTGTTGTTATGAATATATACATGTCTAGTATGTGGGAATTGATGTGAAGCAATAATTAGAAAGAAAATGTTTTAAGACTAGTTTGTAGGGTTCTCAAGAGATTTAACCCTTGACTTTAACTCCTTAATTCTAGTTCAAAACCAACATGATTTTATATACCCCACACCTTAGTTCTTAGCAACATAAAAAAGTGGTCAATAAAACAAAATAAAATAATAAAACAATTTCAACCCTTTTGCAACTCCTTGCTTTTGGATAAGATCCAACTTGATTTTGTATGGCACTCTTAATACATTAGCAAAGGCTAAAAAACTATAAAAAATACCATAGAACACATAAATACCTACACTATTACAAATGAAAGAGGTGGTGTCCATGAGAGAAATATAAAATAGAGATCATGGATAAATATAGTCTATTCTAAGTGATTTTAATGTTATAACTTTCTTGATCCATGCTTCATATTTCTCCAGGGCTTGATCTTCACTCATCTTTTGACAACTCCATACAAATCAGTGGTCTTTCTCATCTAGAGTGAAATGTGTTCAACTGTAAGGAAAAATAACCATCAAGAGTTGTATACAATTTTATCCTCTAAATTATCATAAAGAGTTGTATATGACATCAATTACACATGGTTGAAATGGTATTAGCCCCATCGCCTCACTACTTCCACTTATATTAATGTGACATTTCAATAGTTATTTTTATAAAAAGTTAAAACCACATAATAAAATATATCTTTTCAAAAAAAAACCATTTTTTTTAAAATTTAATTGAAAATTTCATTCATATTACTATTGAAACACTTCACATTATATTAAACAAAAAAATATAAGTACATAAGTTTACAAAGTAATGTAGCCAGATAAATCACAGCTCAAACTCCATGCCAAAGGATAAAACTAGCTTAAAGAAAAAACAAAAATCTAATAAGGCATGATGAAAGTAAATAAAATAACCAACCATAAAAAAATTAAGTACAAGCCACTACCCTAGGAGGCAGAGGTAGAGGATCATCCTTGAGAAGTGCCAACCAAGTAGGTAATTCCATGTCACGAATCTCTAGAGCATTCTAGCCATCTAAGGGGTCATCATGAATAGTGATAGCCCAACCATCAGTGGGATTAATAGGAATAATAACACTTGTTAAAGACCATTGTGAAGGACTAAAATTAGACTTGCCATGATAACTTCAACCACCCTTAGGGGAGGGCAAGGAGAAAAGTGGCCCCTACTTCAGGATTGGCTTCTACTTCTATGCCTCTTGAGAGGAGGTGGTGTTGGACTGTGGGATGAACCATCTAATAGTAATCTTTTAATCATGAAAGAGGGATCATAATAATGGTCAAGGAGCTCATACAAGTGGTATATATCATAATATTTTCAACTTGTGCTTGACTCTACAGATAAACTGATGAAATAATAACCTTTTCATTAATAAAAAATGAAATTCCACAGGCCTCATGAAATTCCATAGGCCTCATGATTAAAAAATGCATCATTATTATTAGATTTTCAAAAAATAAAGAGGATGATAGCATCATTGAGGTATGTTCTTGTGGAATAAATGATGTCTTTGATGTCAAGGTCAAGATGGATGTTATTAATGTCAAGGTCAAAGCTGATGTCATGCATGGTGAAGTGGTTTGTGATAAGGAAGTCTTATGAAAAAAGAGAATTTAAAGGAAACCTAATGTATATATATTGAGAGATAATTTTAAGGCAACATATTAATTATTATGAGGTTGATGACATGTAAAGGTCAAGATCAAGATACAAAATAAGCATACTTTTGAGCACTAGTTTTAAGGAACATTGTCATATCATGAGTGTGTATGAAGATGGTGGTCTAGTAAGATAGATACAAAAAGGTAAGAGTGGATGTTTAATGATTCCCAAGAATGAATATGAAGTTTTTAAACACTCAAGAAAGTTTCAAGGTAAAACTTTAGCAGTAAGGTCTTAATCCTAAGCATGCAACTAGACTAGTTGTAGACCCTGTCTGACCTAATGAGGAGTCTTGAGGTGTTATCAAGGTCTATGAAAAATTAAAATTAGTAGTAAATCATGTGAGAATATGTTTGAAAATTTTTAAACATGTGTATAAGGTATATAATATTTTAGAGAAGATATAAAGGCTAGTTTATGGCTTATTCATTTGCATGAAGAGACTTGGTCAGAAGGCATAGGCTTCATAGTATGATGAGGAAAATAGTCTGAGGGTTGTGAGAAGACTATTAGTAGTTTGTGAGAATGGTATGAGGTGTTATGAAATGAGTATACAATTTTATATCATATTAAGTAGTTTTAATATATGTTCAAGGTCTAAGTGTGACTGACAATTCAAGGCATAATGTGCAAAGAGACCTAGTGTGGCCTAATGAGGGGTCAAGTTAAATTTATAGGGTGATATAGATCATGTGAGATTTTATATAGATGTGATAGATTTCTTCAATTGTGTTGGTGAATTTTTAGGTCTTGAGTTGAAGGAAAAATCATGAAACATGGTTTTGAGATTTTTTGTGTGCACATAATGAGGTATTGCAGACCTATGAAGGATTTTCTTATGTTCATTTGCATGTGTAAAATTTGCATGGGATCATAATTATTTCATGGTATTTGGGGAATGTTCCTATGTTTATTATCTAGACATTAGTTTTAGGAATGAGGGGACCTTCGTTATGAATGATTTTTAAGAGTGAAAACTAGTTTTTAGTGCCTTAAAACACTAACTATGACCCGATATAGAATATCTTGATATAAATGGATAATAATACATTGGATGATGTATTTTTATGATTTGATCATGTATATGACTCTCCCAAGACTCCAAGTTGTATTGGTCTATCAGATGAGTGAGTGGAAGCTACAATAAATCTCTTATTTCTTAGATTTTTGATGTAGCAGGCAGGGTTGACCAGGTTAAAACATGAAATTGGATGGAGGTTGAAGATTGAAACTTATATATTATTACCATGATGATTTTTTAGCAATTTAAAGACTTTAAATATTCTAAACAGGTCATGGAAGTTGACATATTGTTAAAAAGGCATAGTGATAAGGATAGTGTGAAAAATAGGCAGAAGTGGGAATGAGATTAGAGATGTGTTGCCATGGATTAGGGATGGATAAAATTGAATTGGATTATTTTTAAATACCTATAAAACTTATCCATAATTTAATGTATATGATATTTGAATAATATTTTTTATGGCAAAAAGTTGATCTCAAACTGAATTATCTAACATAGTGAGGTATGTGTACAGTGAAGTCATGAGATTGGTCTATAAGAAAAATATTACTATTAGAAATTATAATATATATTTTTAAATATTTAATAATTATGCTTATGGATAATTTAAACCCATTATAAGTTTATGAAAGTGATTCTACAAGTGTACTAAGTCTTTGTTTTCATGATTGTGTTTTGAAGTCTTTGATAGTTCTGAGAAGTCATCTAGTAAAGATGAGTATGAGGTGATTTATAAAGAATTTAAGAGTATAATGAATATTAAATTATTAATTATGTCTCATAGGTTAATTTTAATTATTTATATTCATGATAAAATCCTATAATGCCATGAAAATTCAAAGGCTCTTGACTAGTTTTTGAGGTCTATTTGTAGTTTTGAGTGAGCATATAGAAGTGGTTAGTTTGAGGTCATTTTCCCTGTATGGTGAAGTCTAATGGAAATGGTAATGAATATGAAGTCATTATATTTTTTATTAATTTATTTTTTGATATTTTTATGTGGAAAAATTTAGTGTATTCTTTAGATATTCAAAATAGACTTTCAGACAGTGGGAAGGCCTAATTATGAATAGGCCTAATGGTGTGGTTCAAAGAGTGAAATGAGATAAATGGTGTTGTGGACATAATGTGAGACTATTATGGGTAAAATTGAAGTTTGTGTGAAGTTTTTAATCCATTTATGGAGGCTCAAGATGTTTTAAGGTGCTCAAGATGAAACATGTGCTTTGAGAAGGCCTAATTGCATTAGGTCTCCTTTAGGCCTAATGATGATTTTAGTCCTTAAGAGTGGTGGCCAATCTATGTATTGGTTTTTTATCATATGAAAAATATTTTTGATCTATTTAAATTATGATCCAAGTATGGAAAGGTTTGTGTCTGATCAAGGTATGTGAAAGCAAGAGTCAATTATAATAAAAAGGTCTAATAAGTTTAAGTTGACTAGTTAGAATATTGAGGTGATGAGCGAATGAAATAGAAGTTTGGAAATAGGTAGAGGGATTAAATACCATAATATAGGTGTTTTTAATATCTAATGAAGTTATAAAAATGATTTTACAGTTTATGAGCAAGGTCATATGACCTAATTTTGACAAGAAAAGGGCTACTTGAGTGAAGAGGCCTAATAAGCTATTTGAGAGGGATAAGAGAGTGTTGTAATGTACCTAGAGAGGGGTAGAATAATATAATAATAAATAGTTGTTTATTATCACATGCATAGGAATAAGGATTTTAGACGATAAGAAATTTTATTCTAAAATATACAATAACACTCATATAACTGAAATACTGCATATATTAAGACTTTATTCTTTTTATGGAATGAATAACTCTGAATCACTTGCCACTTCAAGGGGGATACATCCTTGTAGAAATGATCAATTATAAATATTTTTATTTGATGAATTATAATTTCCTTTTCCACTTTATTTATACTATCTTAATCTACCCAAATCCTTATTCTTATGCATGTGGTACTAAACCACTATTTATTATTCTACTATTCTACCCCTCTCTAGGTACATTAAATTACGTACCCCTTAAATATGTTTCACCCTAAAAACATGATAATAAATATGAGGAGGAAAAAATTAATTTTATACTATACATATGAAAATAAGATGAAGACTAGATAGAGGCACGTCCATGTGTCCTTTTCTACTTCCATTTCTTCCACCTATGCTCGGATATGAAATTGTACATCAATAGGGTGAACATGAGAACTATAATTGAAGGTTGAAATGTAATTTGAATCATGAGGATCATATTATCAAAATGAGAGTAAGGGTGCTCAAAATAGTCAGCTTGATAAGCTAATAGAGGATACATACCATCCCCCTTAACATTTTTCTTTCTACACATTATGTTTGGAGTAGCTAACCCCACCAAAGAATGCATTGAATTATTAGAATAATTGAAGGGAAGAATAAAATAAGTTAACATAAGATTAAATAAATCACCCTCATCAAAGTGAAGGAGATCTTCATGTCATGCTCTACAAATTTATTCCAACTCAAGCCATGTAGTTATTTCCTCTTCCTATTCTTTAACTATAGGAAATGAATTTATATACCATTCACTATAGTTATGCTCCCAATCTAACCATGCATTAATTTATCCATAATATTTTTTGGTTATATATAATTGAAACTCAATTCTATAAAAAATATCATGGATATTATTTAATGAATGCATTGCTTTAAATAAAATAGAATGATCCATGACTTTTTTCTTTTCGTCTTTTTTTTTTGATTTTTTTTAACAAACTAGCAGTCACTAAAACTATGATAAAATTCAAAATGTTTTAGAAATATAAGACAAAGCCACACAAAACCCCAATTTTTTTTGGCTTGATTCTTTACCATTTGTGAGTAGTTTGAAGAAGAACAATGATTTTTTTTAAGGCAAAAAATGAAAATTTGCAAAGCTCCCAAGTGTGCCTCTCCAAATTATATCTACAATGAGGATCATGGTCATGGAAATGGACCTAAAAAAAGGATCACAATCATAAAAATGGCCCTAGAATCATGAAAATGGCCTTGGAAAGTGCTCTGATACCAGATGATAAGAACATGTATGCTAAAATATATAATAACACTCATATAACTAAAATACTGCATATATTAATACTTTATTCCTTTTATAGAAGGAATAACTATGAATCATTTGCTACTTCAAGGGGCATACCTCCTTATAAAAATGCTAACTTACAACTCTTTTTCTTTGATGCATTACAATGGCCTTTGCCACTTTATTTATACTATCTTAATCTACCCAAATCCTTATTCTTATGCATGTGGTATTAAACCACTATTTATTATTCTACTATTTTAGTATTCTACCCCTCTCTAGGTACATTACAAGTGTGAAGAATAAAATAAGGTGATAATAATCAATTGAGTAAAAAACATGTGTCTAAAGGTGATTAGATGAACTAGTTTGCTGATTTAGTGATGAGCACTAGGGGGTTAGTGCCTCCTTGCAAGTTGATGCTTGTTAAAGGCCTAGTTGAGTTGGTGCTTGACTAATGAGGGGTTGTTGCATCAATAAATATTAACTCATTTCTAATTTTAATTTAGTAAAAAATATGTTTCAATGGATTTTATACTCCATGATGGTTTCCTACATATCTCTTGTGTTCATATGTTATATGCTTTTATGGATGCTTGTTGATGTATTGATTGATGTATGTGTTTGAATGAATTATTCATTATGATAAGTGAAATTGGAAGAATGTTTCAAGGGCATTGATTCACCCTACACCCCCCCTCCCCTGCCCCCCCCTCTCATTATATATACTTCTAATAATTGGTATCATTTCAAGTCCTTTAAATTAGTCCTAATAGCTTAAAGGAGATCCTAAGCAAGTGAAGAATGATAGTCAAGCACAAGGTGGTTTATCTACAAGTAAGAATCCATTGTTTAATGGATCTAATTATTATTTTTAGAGTGTCAATATGAGAACATATTTGATTTTTCAAGGTCATGATGTTTGAAAATTAGTTTTAGATGGATATACTACACCCTCTATTCCCCCTATAGATGCAACAGGTAAAAAGGCTAGTGACAACAATTCAAAAGTAATGAATGGTATTTTTATAGCCTATCAGAGGCATATATTATGAAGGTTATGCATTGTATGTCTTATAAATAAATGTGGGATAAGTTAAAGACTATACATAAGGGAGAATCCAAGGTCAAGTTGGCTAAATTGTAAACTCATAGAAGACAGTTTGAAATCTTAAGGATGAATGAAGATGAGACCATTGTAGCCTACTTATTCAGGGTTGATAAAGTAGCCAACATCATAAGAGGCCTAGGTGAAGAATTAAAAGAGCCTACTATTTTCCAAGAGATATTGATATCTCTAACTCCTAAGTTTGATTCTAAAGTGTCTGTTATTGAAGAGATGCAAGATCTGGATAAGATAGAGATGGATGGACTTTATGGTACCCTAATAGCCTATGAGATGAGGAAAAATGAAGGAAGACCTAAAAATAAGGAAGCTACATTCAAGGTAGAAAATAATTCAAAGGAGAAGAAGACACAAGGTAATAAATTCAAAGACAATCATGTTTCTGATATTGATGATGATGAGTAGATACCTACGTTTGTAATAAAATTGAAAATTGGTTCAGGTAAATACAAGGGTAAGTTGCCCTTCAAGTTTTTTAATTTTGGAGAAATTGGACATTTTTAAAAAAATTTCCCTCATAATCATAAGACAAAGGATGATGAAGAGCATGATGAAGGTCATGATGATTCCAAGAAGTCTTATAGGTTTGATAAGAGCAATAAAAAGTTTAGAAAGTATGATGACAAGAAGAAAATTTTCAAGAATAAAAGAATATTTTACACCAAGAAATACTACAGCTCATATGATAAGAGTGAGATAAGTGATTTTAAGAGTGACCTTGAAGGTGTTGGTCCTGATGTCAATGAATTTCTCTTCATGGTTGAAGAAGCAAGTTGTTCAAATCAATAACAATCCATGTGGTTTGGAGGTACTAATGGTGATTCAAATGAAGAAGAAGATGAAGTGGACTTTGAGGTTGAGTTGATGAATGCTATAGAATAACTGAAGATGGTGAAGAATAAGAATAATATGATGAGGTATCTTTTCAAAGAATGTGAGGAGCAAATTAGTTTATTTGAAGAGAGATTGAGCAACAACTCTAAGGAATAAGAAGAAATAGTCAAATAGGTGGAGACTAAAATTAAGATTATAACTGCAAACCTAAAGTCTAAAGAATAAGAATGTGCTAGACATGTAACTAAAGTGTATTCATTGAGATTTGAGTTAGATCAAGCATTAAGTAAGTTAAATTTTTTGGTGAAGTTTGAAAAGAGTATCAATGGTCTAGACAACATCTTGAGTAGTCAAAAGACTACTAATGACAAAATAGGTCTTGGTTTCAATGGAACCAAAAGAAGAATACCAATGTGATCAAGGAGAATTATACCTTAAATTTAAATGGTAAATCAAGCAATGATGGTGTTAGTAGAATGAATACTAATCCTATCAGGTAGCCTAATGATATAAGGTATGCTAATCCTTTCAATGGTTATTGTTATTCATGTAACCAATTTGGTCATAGAGCAAGGCATTATATAAAACCCTCCAAAAATTAATATGCATGGAACTATGAGGAGGATCATTAGTGAAGAGGTATGGGTAATAGTGTGTTTCTATCAAGAGGGATAGTGTGTTTCAATTGTCAAAGGGTTGGTCATATTGTAAAGTTATGTAAGCATGGATTCTCAATTCAAAACAAGAAGACTGAGGCCCCTAGAGTGAAATAAAGAAGACACAATAATGAATGGAGACCAAAGGTAGCTAAGGTTGATGATGGTCAGTATACAAGTCCAAGTGTATTATTTACCATGGTGGATTATAGTTCAAATGTAAAGGAGTGATAAGAATTCTCCCTATTAGTTTAGGTTTTGAATGAAGGAGTCAAGACAAATAGACCAAGTCAGGATGTTTTTCAAAAAAATATTGAAGAGGGCAAGCCAAAGAGGCTATTCAAGCCTAAGAGTATCATGAAGAAGTTCAGTATAGTGAGGACATGGGGATCTAGGAATCTCTTGATTTTATGTTATTTTATTACTCTAGAGAAAAGGTGACTCCATTAGGCTTCATGGAGGCACTCAACTAGTGAGTAGAAGTATGAAGGATGCTTGGTCTTAAAGGGAGATTTGTATTCTTTGTTTTAAAACCAAAGTTTAGTCAATAGTCTGTTGGAGGTGTGATTGTAAGAGATGGGTTACAAATTATTTTTATGATGACTTGATCAAACCAAGTCACATTCATAATAGTGTCTGAATATCTCATGGAGATAAGGGGAGTCAATCATGCTCCAAAATTAAGTGTGTTTGCTAAAAAGATCTATAGTAGTCATGAATAAATTTGAATTATGGATTGGTCTAAAATACCAATGTGTTCATAAAGTCATTTGGTTATGAGCATGATCTGAGTTGAGGTTTGGATTTGGTTTCAAGAGCTTGTTGAAGGTTTTTGGTTGTGTAAGAATGCGAGTTTCCTATATACATAGTGATATTGGATTGAAATATTTGAGTGTTATTATGAGGGTGTCAAGTATAATAACAAAAGGGGAGCTTGATTTATCTTCACATTATTTATATCAATGTTTGAAATATCTACAAATGCATCTGAGTGTATGAAGGCCTATGATGATTTATGCATAAGCTCAGGGAGATCATTTTTGTTTGTTGATATTTTATCAAAGAGAGAGAATGATCTTGTTTAGAGAGAAAATGTGTGTTGTTCTAGGTCCAAGGATTAGATAGTTTTCAAGAGATAACCCTTTGTCATTAATTTAAAAGGTGGAGATAGTTCAAGTTTGGGAAAAAGGTCAGTTTGAAGAAGATCCAACTTGGGGAGATGAGAATGATCAGCTTTTTTTGAGTGTTTTCCATCAATGATAAATAGGTAGATTTTTGAGGTATGTTATTGTGGAATAAATGTTTTCATTGATGTCAAGGTCAAGATGAATGTCATTAATGTCAAGGTTAAAGTTGATGTCATGCATGGTGAAGTGGTTTGTGACAAGGAAGTCTTATGATAAGAGATAATTTGAAGGAAACCTATTGTCTCTTTATTGAGAGAGAAATTGAAGTAAATCTAGTAATTCTTCTGAGATTGATGACATGTCAAGGTCAAGATCAAGATACAAGGTAAGCATACTTTTGTGCACTAGTCTTAAGAGTATTGTCATATCATGAGCATGTGTATGAAGATGGAGGTCTAGTAATATGGATACACATAGGTATGAGTGGATGTTTAAGGATGGCCAAGCATTCATATGAAGTTTTAAAACACTTAATAAAATTTTAAGGTAAACCTTCAATAGTAAGGTCTTAAGCCTAAGCATGCAACCTGATTAGTCCTAGACCTTACCTGACCTAATGAGGAGTCTTGAGGTGTTATCAAGGTCTATGAAGAATGAAAATCAATAGTAGATCATGTGATAATATGTTTAACACTATGTACACATGTGTATAAGGTAGATAAGCTTTTAGAGGAGATTTTAAGGCTAGTTCATGGCTTATTCATTTCCATGAAGAGACCTAGTGAGAAGACATAGGCTTGGTAACATGATGAAGAGAAAAAATTGAGAATTATAAGAAGAAAATTGGTAGTCTATGAGAATGGTATGAGGTTGTATGACATGAGTGTTAAATTTTGAGAGTAGTGCAAGTGGTTTCAAGGTATGTTCAAGGTCTAAGTGTGACTAGCAATTTAAGGCCTAATGTGAAAAGAGACCTATTATGGCCTAATGAGGGGTCAAGTTTAGTTTCCAATGTGATATAGCTCATTTGAGATTTTATAGAGGTGTGATATGTTGTTTCAAGTGTGTTGGTGAATTTTTAGGTCTTGAGTTGAATAAGAAAGCATGAAAAGTGGTTTTGAGGTTTGTTGTGTCCACATAATGAGGCATTACAGGCCTAAAAAGGATTTTTTTTATGCATGTTGGAATGTGAAATTTTTTCATGAGATCCTTATTAATTCATGGTAATTTAGGAAGGGTCATAGGTGTCTTATCCAAGCATTAGTTTTAGTAATGAGTGGCAATCCTTTATGAATGATTTTTAAGAGTGGAAACTAGATTTTATTGCCTTAAAACCCTAACTATGACCTGATATGGAATATTTTGATAGAAATGGATAAAAATGTATTGGAAAACCTAATTTTAATATTTTATAATATATAAGACTCTCTCAGGTACCTCCAAGTGTCATTGGTATGTCAGATGAGTGAGTGGAAGCTACAAGAAATCCCTTGTTTCTCAAACTTTTGATGTAGTAGGTAGGGTTGACTAGGTCAAAGCATGAAAGTGGATGGAGTTTGAAGATTTATACTTATATATTATTCACATGGTGGTTTATAAACAAGTTATAGACTTAAAATATTTTAAACCAGTTATGTAAGTTGGCTTATCACTAATAAGGCCTATTGAGAAAAATAGGCAAAAGTGAGAATGAGATTAGGGATGTGTTGCCATGTATAAGGGATGGATCTAATTACATTGGGTTATTTTTCAAGACCTATAACACATATCCATAATGGATTTAGGTTTTGAATAAGCTTGTTTATGGCATAAAGTTGATCTCAAATTGACTTATCTAACACAGTGAGGTTTGTGTACAGTGAAGCCATGAGATTGGTTTGTAAGACAAATATTTCTATTGGACCTTATAATATATTTATTTCAAGATTATATAAGGATTATGAAGGATAATATAAAACCATTTTAATTTCATGAAAGTGATTCTATAGGTGTACCAAGTCTTTGTTTTCATGATTGTGTTTTGAAGTCTTTGATAATTCTAAGTAGTCATCTAACAGAGATGAGTATGAGGTGATTTGTCTAGATTTGAAGAGTATAATACATATGAAAATGTTCTATAAGTATTATAGGTTAATTTTAATGTATTTTTATTCATGATAAATTCATATGGTGTGAAAATTCAAAGGCTCTTGGTTATTTTTTGAGGTATGTTTACAGTTCTAAGTGAGCATATGGAAGTGGTCAGTTTGAGGTATTTTGCCCTATATGGTGGATTCTACATCTTGGAACCAAGACAATTTTGGAGTATATTTGTGATAATGGAACCAACCAACAAAAATAATTAATGCTACAAAGATCAATGCACCAGTTGCAGTGCAGTAAAGTTGTAACTCACTAGTTATTCTAGATGCTCACCAAATCTAGGAAAACCCAAAGGTTATTTGTATTCCTCGACAACCTAAGTATAATGGACATGGTGATAAATAAAAGGTCATGATATTTTTTTATAAGTGATTTATTTATATGGTTATGTGGAAAAATTGAGTGTATGTTTCAAATATTCAAAATAGACTTTTTGGTTATGAGAAGGCCTAATGGTGTGGTTCAAAGAGTAAAATGAGAAAAATGATGTTAAGGAACTAAGGTGATATTATTATGGGTATAATTGAAGTGTGTTATAATTTTTTAATCCTTTTATAAAGGCTCAAGATGTTTCAAGGTGGTCAATATGAAACATGTACTTTTAGAAGGCCTAATTGCATTATGTCTCCTTTAGGCCTAATGATGGTTTTAATCCTTAAGAGTGGTGGCTGACCTATGTAGTGGTTGTTTGTCCTATGAAATGTGTTTTTTTTATTATAAGGGTGATCCAAGTATGGATAGGTTTGTGTCTGACTAATGTATGTGAAATCAAGAGTCAAGTATAATAAGAATGTCTAATAAGCCTAATTTGACTAGTTAGAATATTGAGGTGGTGAACGAATGAAATAGAAGTTTGGAAACTAGGTAGAGGGAATAAATACCATTATATAAGTGTGTTTAATAATTCATGAATTTATAAAATTGATTTTAAAGATGATGATCAAGGTCATATGACCTAATTTGGTCAAGAAAAGGGTTAGTTGAGCGAAGAGGCCTAATAGGCTATTTGAGATGGATACGAGCATGTGAAGAAAAAAATAAGGTGATCATAATCAGTTGAGTAATAAATAGGTGTATAAAGGTGATCAAAGGTTCATTGTGGTTGAGTTGGTGCTGAGTTACCTAGGGGGTTGGTGCCTCCTTGCAAGTTAATGCTTGCTAAAGGCCTAGTTGAGTTGGTGCTTGACTATTGAGGGGTTGGTGCTCCTTATGGGGTTGGTGCCTAACTAAATATTGATTCATTACTTATAGGAATATATTAAAATCTATGTTTTAGTGGGTTTTATCCCCCATGAGGGTTTCCCATGTATATCTTGTGTTCATATGTTACTTGCTTATGTGGATTCTTGTTTATGCATTGATTGATGTATGTGTTTGAATGAATGCTTCATGAATGATAAGTGAAATTTGGATGAGTGTTTTAAGGGCACTGATTCAACTCCCCTCTCAGTATCTATACTTCAAAAAATTATGAAATAATGTTTAGAAAAAGGTATTAGAGGTTGAATAATTATAAAATCCCCAAAAAGTGTCTAATGCTAAGAGAAAGGCTCAGGATGATAAGGTTCAATTAATGAATGAATCCATTACTGGGTAGATTGAGATTTAGGAAAAAACCAAAGTTGATGTTTAAAATATTTTAGCATCTTGAAATCTAGACAACAGGGCTAGGTAATGTAGAGATGGAGTATCCTCTCATCGAGGGGGAGTCTTTGGTAAATTAAACATCACAAGAAATGAGCTAGCTTGGGCTCCAAGCTAGGGTGCCACACATGATCCAAACAAGTGAGCCAAGTATTGAGAGAGGACTATAATCCCCAGTGCTTATTGAGGTTGTTGAGATCCAAAAATAACCAATTCATCAGCTGATGAAAAACCTAGGAGAGTAGCTTTAAAGTGTGTATCACAGTTCCACCTCCAGTCTTTTCATTATGCCCTCGGAGGCTGCAGACCAAGCTTATATAGCATAACATCAAAGAGTAATTATTGAATGCAAAGGATGGAAGGTAAGTTCATATTATTTAATTGAAACTTGATTTTTAAATCAGGATAGGGAATCTAGTCTCTAGAGGTAACCAAATAATGGATAGTGAAAATCTATTTACATAATAATTAGATAGCTTTAATACTAGGTAATATAGCCAGGGTAATAGAAGGATTAGTGATAATAAGATACGATCATAAGATATGGTCATTAAAAGATAAACCTATGTGAAAACCATCCCCTACCCACTTCAAGTGGGGTTTGAATGCTTTGAAATCCTTCCATGTACTTTTGACTACAAATGATCCAATAATCTTGGTAGGCATATTAGTGACGAGGAGGGATTGAAAGCCAATATTATACCAATTGGTTTTACCATAGGGAGAGACCAAAGAGATAAAATGTCAAAGAATAATTTTCTAAGATTCATTTCCCTCAATATCCTAAAAAACCCACTTAGCATATAAGGCCATAGTTTATCGATAGGTGTCAATGATGCCCATGCCACCTTTATAATGAGGGAGGTAATAAATGTACTAGGCTACCTGATAAAATCCTTGAGACTTATTTGAATTGGCCAATAGTAAATATGTGATAATATTGGTTAGACTATCATAATAGTATTTATAGGGAGCCAAGTATGATGAATAATAAACATGTGTGGTAGCCAAGATCTTGGTGCAAATCTAGAACTTGTTCACTAGAGATAAGGGTTTGGTGATCTAATACACAATATTCCTTTCAATCTTAAAGAGGACATATTGCCAAATCTTGGCTGGTGAGATATAAAAAGTGAATGGGATAAAAAAGAACTTGAATTTCCCCCCTAAGAAATCCACTGCCAGTTAAACTTACTAAGATACTCAAGCATAAGAATTATGCTTTGATGAAAACGCTAGGTTTTCATCCATTGAAGGTTGAAACTAAACACCAAATAAAAGATGTCTTGGAATTGAATAGATTCATTAAAAGTGGATTATTTTTATTCAAGTTTGAGGATGCTATCATCTATAAAATGACCATTGATGAGATGAGAGGTGTAGTCAGGTAAAATAATGCCATGAATGAGCCCTTAAAAAGACTTAAAAGCTAAGAGATAAGCCATAGCTTTAGTGGATAAAACATAAAGTGCTGAAGTAAGGTGATAACCTTTGTAAATAGATATATGGCACGTGATCCATGTGGTTTTAATCCCATTGATAATGAGTAAGACTGAGGCATCATGAATCAAAGTTTGCACTACATAAATGAAATAGGAGTCAAAACTGAGAGCCTTGAGCATGGCAAGAATAAACTACTACTCAATCTTGTCACAAGACTTTTCAAAGTCCTATTATATACCAAATTTTCACCCTTGGAAGGTAGTTCAAGCCTTCCAAATTTAGGATAACATGGAGATAAGCTAAGGCGGTGGGTGGCTTAATGTCAGATTAAATCTCTAGGTTAAAAGGATAGCTCCCTTGACGTATCACTTAGGCTCATCTATTAATATACCAACTTACTAGGAAAAGAGAGATAAAAATACTCTAATAGAGGTGATGCACCAAAATATTTTGACCACTACCAACTATCTACAAGTGCACATCAACCATGAGACTAAATTAAAATAAACACTACTCCTAATCTGCCACTCTAAATCATTAATTCATTATGGAGGTAGTGAAAGATATTTGGGCTAGGAGGATTAGTAGAGGCCATATTATGACACTAGTGAATAGATAAATCATTAAAACATCACACTTCACTTAGACACTTCAAAATACCTACAAAGAAGTATTTCAAATTAAATATGAATGTTAGAAAAGTACAACATGCCAAGGAAGCAAAGCTATTCACTTGACAAGATCAATTAGTCATGCAAAAAGATTAAAACTAGTCAAAGGAGGAGGTAAAATAATAGTTTATCATTTATGAAAGGCTTGAAAATGGGTAGGGATTCACCATACCAAGGTGGAGGATGCATACATAGCCTATCAAGGCTGAATTTATAAAAAAATAAGAGAGAAGAAGAGAGAAAGGCATATGGAAGAGAGAGAGGTGACAAGTCTCTCATGAGAGTTACATTTAAGAAAGGAGGTATGAAACTATGTCAATAGGTATTGAAGGACATGTGTGCTTTCCTGAAGATGATTTCTTGCTTCATTTTTCATGGAGTTTCTTTTAGTTATTTGACACCTTGTCTTCTTCTTGAAAAACTACCCTTTGTCTTGGCTTGTGAGATGACTAGTGGCCTCATTCATCATCAAGTCATGTTGAGTTAAAATTTAGTTATGATATTGAAACATTTCATCTGATTAGGATCTCCTCAAACTGACATCTCAGTGGCAATCATTAACTCTTTAGATGTCTTGAAACCTCATTGGTCTCATTAGGCCTTTTTTACCCAAATAGCTTAAAACTTGAGTTTGGATTCATAAATATAATTATTATTCATAAAAATAATATCCATATCATATCAGACATGAAAAAACTCATTTTGAGGTCTCAAACTCCTTCCAAGACTTCAACTTACACCAAAAGGTCTCACTTGGCCTCAAATCCTTCTAGCCTTGAAAATAGGTATATTTACTTATGTAAGATAGTATAAAAAGGATATTTGGAAAATAAGGGTAGTTTTTAGTACCCACTATACCCTTACATCTCCATGAAATTTTTTAGGAACCAAATCTAAGTGGAAGTACACTTATTATCCCATTTTCTCTCTCTAATTAGGTCTCTATTAGCTATCTATGCCTAAAAACTAAGTTTTGGCTCAACCTGACTCCCACACATGTGAAAACTTCAATAAGTGTTTAATTAAATTTACCCATGACATGACCAAGTTACATGATAATTTTAAAGTAATGATACCTTGTATGGATGGATAAACCATGAAATGGTTAAAACCTTAGTTTATGTGCTTAAACAAGCTTGAGAGGTAGTTAGATTGATTTGACAAGAAATTTTTAGGTTATAATGATTGGAATAGTTTTTTTAAGGTATATAAAATCCTAGGAAAAATCCATCTACTAGAAAATATCTCTCCTCTTGTACTTCATAGGCTTCTTGATTAGCAAACTAGTGCATTCTCACCTTATGACCTCACTTGATGACTTGTAAAGATTATATACCTTTGTATGAGACCTGAATAGGTGTGTGTATGATGTTATAATATATTTTTAATCTTTATAGAACTATATTATTTATTTATAAACTAATTCTTACCCTACACACTCACAAACACACCTAAAACCATGCATTTATGACCATTTCATATAGTTTTGCCTTTGCATGTGCCAACTAGTACCATTTTTAGGTGATTATGAGAGTTAGGAATTTCACCAAGGTCATTTTAAGGTTGAACCAATCCATTATAATCCATTTTAATTCTTATTTATCCCATCGGGTTAAAATTGGTCCTCTAGATAGCTTTTGAGTGCCTTAGGGTCTTAAGGATTATTCATAAAGCATAGGCTCTGGATGAACATAAAAATTACATGAATCATAAGTAAATATTGTTTCCTTATTATTCCCATTATTTTAATCCAAATTTCATACCCTAATGAGATCTATGAGTATTTTAAACTACCTCTCAAGCTGGCAAACTATGATTGTGAGATCTAAAAGAGAAAATAGGTCTGAAAGTGTTATTTTGGATCTTGTATTAAGTTTTCAATGACTTGTATAAGTATATATAATATAACTTTACCTATTATAATTGTATTACTTTCCATTTATCTCCATAGGCTTCCTACAACACTCATTAGTCCATACTCGGGGTTCTCAAGTTAACCATTGCACGTGACCCTAACAACTTATGTTAGCTTTTTGATTTCATTATTGAAAGGTTAAAAAATTTATGGTATGTTTAATTTGAGTTTTAACCACCACATTATGGTATTTATGCCTTCATATCTCCATAAATCAATCAAAATTTCATCCAAAACTAAACACAAGCCTATGTGTACATGTTCAGGCTTAAGAGGCCTAAAAAGGAATATTGTCATCAGTCCTGATTTGGAATTGAGATATTCAAGACCATAATTATATTTTAAATGGTTCCAAAAAAAAATTACTCATTTCAACTCAAACCTCATGCCACTATTGTATCTTCCCTTGCTTAGTGAGTTGAATCACTTAAGTTATCCTGTAGGTGCATGTTTGGGCCTGTTAGGCTTAAATATGCTTCTCAAGACCTATAAATATCTTCATTTACTTTGAAAAACATTAAAATTTAGGTTAAAATTAGAGATTATTTTCACATGGTTTCTCTTCACCAAGAATTTTTTTGCCTTCATACCAAAATGCATATCACTCATTAAAAGTATACTAGGTTGACCATGTTATAGGTTGTATAATTGCAAGGTTGAAATGAAACTACCTTGATTACATTTTGGAGTTTAGGACTCTTCCAAAAATCACTTGAACACATTAATTACCTTTGATATATTATTAATGACTTATTTTTCTTCTTCTAAACTCTAAAACCTTCGTAAGACTTCATCTTTTCATAAGCATATCCTTTATTTCTCATGTCTAGTTAAGACATGGATGTAGGTGGATCATTGAGAGCCTTTTGATTATTGAGATTTGAAAACTAGAACTCTCAACTAGTATATTGAAATATTGATAATAAATTTTAACTTCATGAGATCTCCACATTAAAACCTGACCCTCTACAAGCTTATTGACATTTCCCATTATTTGAATGTTTAAGACAAATAACCTTATCTTCCCTGTAGGTCAATTTGTGTTCTTGAGAATTTATTTCAATCACACTTATCCATGATTTTAGACTTTAAATCATATGGACATCACATTCCTCTCAACATTTAGGCTTTCAAAAATAAGAGTTGATGCATAGTTCATTGAAATTCTCATACAATGCAGACCTATAGGTTTGCATTTTTATGTTTTAGGCTTTGCAAAGGTATAAATTAGACATCTTGAGTCAGGGATTAGTTCTATAATGTTTCATTAACTTATTTATGAGGTTAAGACCCTTATAATTCTTTGAAAAATGCAATACAAGACCTCTTTACTCCATTTTTGTAGGTAACTTACACACAGTCTTCAAAGCTTGAGAACACTACATGTTGCTTGGAGAAAATGATGCTAGAATGGGCATGGAAAATCATGATGGAACTATAGAGTATTATATAGAGTGTGATATTATTTGAAACCTTCCTCCATCTTATTTTATTATTGAATAACTTCAAATATAAATAAACCATGCTATTCACCTTGAAAACTATGCAAGAGAGTAGTTTTCTTGCATTTTTGAGCCCACACATGACAAATGGGGCTTGAAGAGACATAAAATATGCTTGAAAAACCCTATATACCCTCTTTAATTGATATTATGCATCCAATGTAATTGAAACTACCATATTTAAGATAAATAGTGAGCCTATGGGGTTTAGCAACTCTTTAATCACCTTAGCTCCTTAACGATTGTTCATAAAGCTAAGGAGATCAATAAAACACCCAATGACACTGATTGAGAGGAAATAAGGGTCCTTATCTTTGTTCAATAACTTATATTCTAATTCCACCTGTATGACCTATACCATCTTAATGAAAACTACCTTTACTAAGTTTCCAAGAGGTCGATGGAAGTTTTGGTGTAAGTTTGAGACATTTAGGACCTGTGCAATTTGGTTGAGAGTGAAAATTACTTGTATATGGAGATAAAATTTGAAACCATAATCATATAAAATGTGAAATTGGATGACTTAATCATGGCTAATGACACCCAACCCATAGGTCTTCTTACTTGCTTACACAACCCTTTTAGGCTATTATTTCACTAATTCCTAGTCATCTACAACCTTATAGACTTAACCCTTATAGACCTAAGTAGCCTTTTGGATCCATATCTATCCCCCTAGGTCTCATTCCCTCTAGAAAATAGTGCCCAACTTGGGTAGGAGCTTTGAAACCTAGGGTGTCCTAATTTTAGCATTGTTAACCAAGTACAAAATTGGTCCTAATGATCAGATTCTTTTGGATCCTTACCATTTTTATTGTTGGCCTAATGCAAATTTATTTAACCCATGATCATTAATTTCCTTATAAAAATCCATTCAAAATCCATTTAGAAGGGTTGGCAATCATTTATAGGAAATAAGTGAGAATATAAGCAAGTACACTGAAGCACTCTTCCCTATTCTCTACATACAACCTTACAAGATCATTTAAAGCTTATTCAAACCTTTGCACCAGTACCTAGCAATTTGAATTACAATTAATTTCACATCTAGTTACATTTATCATACACAATTATACCAAGCATTTCAATGGGACAACTACATTATCTTTATCCCTCCTCAGAGTATTAGTATGTAGGTAACATACCCACACATAGTGTATGAAGTGCATCCAGTGTATCCTTTACACACTAAACCCTTATATATCTTTTCCAAGTTTCCATTCAAGTTCAATCAATCACAAAGATCTCCTATGGATTTTAATATTTAAAATAGATGCACAATGATCTTTGTAGGCTTCTAAGCTTCGATATTTCATTGATAAGGTAATAAGGGCCTACCAAACAAAATCCAACAAGCTAAGACCACATGGAAAATAACATCAAAAAAGGACTATAACACTTGATAATAGGGTGTCCCACTTTCAGCGCTCTTATCTAATCTAGAAATGAACCTCAAGATCCATTTTTTGATAGTTTCCCAATCCCACTCCTCCAGTATTAGACCTTATCTCAGTCTAGATCATTTAGATTAAGCCAAGTTAGATTTATCTTATTTATTACTATATTTATAAAAGGAAAAAATAAAAAATATGTTTACATAAATCAATAGCTTAATTTTTTCATATTATTTACTGATTTACTTTGCTCAGACCTGTTTATTTAACTAGGAATAAAACTTCATTATTTTGAAAAATAATAAAACATTTGGTGAACCCGACTTACTTTGAATTTATAATTTTTTTCCATAATTTCTTGATTTTTCCTACATTCAAATAAAAAATCTACAAATTAATTGAAAAAAAATATCACATACTTTGTTAAAACCCTAGTTTGCACATACTAGGTCCCTCTTGCATACAAACACATTCCGAACACTTGGAAAAATATATTGCTAATTTTAGAAATATTTTCTAATTTTTCCTAACTTTTTCAAGAAAAATTCTACAAATTGTCTATAAATTTTTAAAATTATTAAATTAATTTTAAAAATTCATTCAAAATCCCTAGTTGTATATACTAGCTCCTCCTTTGATTTTTGAGGTATCACCTTACATCCATAACCAAATTGCAAAAATGATGCTCATTTATTTACAAACTTTTATTACATTTATTGCACACAATAAAGAAACCATAATAGGCCCTATCTTGTACATGAATGATGAATTTTATCATATGTTAGTAGAAAGCTTCATTCTTTGCATTTCATGCTTATTCTTCATCTTAAGGGATGATATTACAACATTTATAGTTAAAATGACAAAAGATTTCAATATGCCTTTTGCATACTCTCTATTTCTCATATGGATAAATATTTAAGTTTATCATGCTAAACATGTTAGACATATTATGTTACAACTTGAAGCTCTTTATGCATTTAGGCACAAAAGCATATTCTCTCTCCTTTACTCTCTATTTGTCATATGGAAAAGTCTTCAGATTCATTATGCTCAACACATAAAAAATGTTATGTTTCATATCAATTTTTTTTATGTATTCATGGACAATTTCATATTTTCTATCTCTTACTTGTTATCTTGCTTGTGGAATACTCTTTATAAGTATATCTTTGTAAAAATTATCACTCAACCTACATGAATTTCACTCCACATTCATGCCTTCTGCCTCAATACATATAACTCATTGGCTATGTTTGAGTATCTCCTTATCATTACTAGATGCTAGAAACACTAGCAGTTATATCCATCCCTCCTTCTTTCAAACTTGGTACTTATAGCCCTTAACCCACACCTACTACCAACTTTATGCCTATATTAGATCATGCGGTCCATGATATCACCCATGTTTATGAAGATAGGCAGGTTAATTACACCCAAGGCCATAATTTTACTTCTCAAGCTAGCACCACTCTAGATACAATTTATGTTCTCAAGCTCCTTCAATGATCAGATACTTACAAAAATGTATTTTATGTAGCCCTTTGTAATATTAGAATTCCTGTTTGTACTGAACCAGCCTATGTTGCATCCATCCTCAATATAATACAATGGATTGAAGAACACATATCTTTTGAAAAAGAAGATTTACCCTTGTAACACATCATTGAACAACATCTACCTTTGTACATTTAATTATAAATTAATGATGTGGGAGTCAAAAAAGTAGTAGTTGATAATGGTTCAGGACTTAACATTTGCAACATATCCTTTCTTAAAAATCTTAACATACAACCTCAAGATCTAAACCATTTCAATATGAACATTAGAGGTTTCAACAACATTCCATGAAAAAGTAATGGGTCAAATAACACTCAATCTTACCCTATTAGAAATAGTCATTGATGTATGTGATATTGTCATTGATGTCAAAGGAAGAAGGTGCTATTCTAAATTAATGACAAAAGATGAGTTGAACAGACTTGCAGTGTTAATCAGATTTCTCCAATGCGTTTACTTCACAATCTTGTCAAGTCAAGTTGGATGAAAAGTCCAAATGGGTCAAGCCAAGAAATGCAAGTCAAATTTTTAGTATTACTTAACTTCCCTTTATTTCTCAAGTCAAGAAATGGGAAAAGTTTAAAATGGTCTAGAAAAGAAGTAATCAGGGATTTCCAAGTGCTTTATTTCTCTTTTGATAATAATCTAAGCAAAGTGAAAAGTCTAAAATGGTCTAGAGAAAAAGTAATCAGGGTTTTGGGATCATCTTACTTTTCTTATGATTATAAGCTAAGAAATGTGGGAAACCCAAAAGGGTCTAGCAAAGAAGTGATCAGGGATTTGCAAGCACATTAATTATTTATGTTGATAAGCTAAGTAGAGGTAAACACCTGAAAGGGTTCAGATGAAGTAATCAAGATTTTGAAGAGGGACTAATTCTCTCAAGTTGATAAGTCAAGTAATGTCAAAAACTTGAAAGGGTTTAGAGAGGCAATCAGGATTTTTGAGTGGCTTTATTTCTCATACATACATAAGTAAAGGATGGAAAACCTGAAATAGTCTTGAAGAATTCCTTTGGAAGAATTATTTTAGAAAAAGTGGCAAGGACAATTCTTTCAAAAAAATTGTCAAGCCCTTTTCGAAAAACTATCCCTCAACAAAAAATATAAAGGGTACATTCAAAAATCCAAAGGAAACTTTGAAGAAAGGTAAAGGGTATGTGAACCCTTTTAATAAGGTTGAAGGACACTTTGAAGAAAGTCAAATGGTATATGAACCCTTTGAAGAAGGCCGAAAGACACTTTGAAGAAAGCCAAAGGGTAAGTTGAAAAGTCAAAAGGGTATATTAACCTTTCCAAAGTCACTGAAGGGAACCTTTCAAAATCCCAAAGGGAAAGTGTACCATTGTACAAAACCTGAAGGGTAGTTTTAAAAGACCCTAGAGGGAAAGTGAACCATCATAAAACAAATTTAAGGGGAACTTCAGAGAAAGATCCCTAGAGAAAAGGCTCAAATAAATTTTTTAAAGAAATGTCTCAAAAAAAAAGTCTGAAGAAATTAGAAAAAGAGCTCGAAGACCAAAAAGAGAGGTTGGTAGAAAGTCTAAAGAAAATAAATCTTGAAGGAGAGAGATAAACTTAAGAAAATAGCCCAAGAAAGAGAATAGCCTATGAAAGAGAAGAGCCTGAGAAAGAAATGAAGAAGATGAGCTCGATAGAAAGAGCCTGAATAAGAAAAGTTAAAAATAGAGAAAGCCCTAATAGAAAGGAGTGAAAGTGAACCAAGAGAATATCGAGACATGAGATAAAAATTAACGGATCTAGAATAAGGAAAATAGTAGATGAACTATATAGACAGTGACTGGTACCAAAGACAAAATGAGTAAATCCTCGATTAAAGATAGGACTAGGTAAATGGTGAGATCAAAAAGGTCTACACAGGCCTCAAGATTGATAGATTCAACCAATCAATCTTGATTGCAGAAGCTACACATTTATGAGATAAACTAAGCAGTCATCAAATGAAGATAAGATATTTAACCATTACAAGGTGATGCATAAACTGAGGCACAAGAAACGTGTAAGTATAAGCCATCTTTAATAAGAACTAGTTTAGTGCAGCTGGGTGTGAATGCAAGGAGAAGATGAAAACCCTAAAAGGTAGTTTAATATAAATGACTTCAAGAGGACTTTATGGTCTATTATTGTTGCTACTACTATGTTTTCAAATGTGAGAAAAAGGGTTGTTGATAAAATAAATATGTAGACAGAGTAAAACACAGAGAATAAGGAAGGGGAATGAAGTGTATCTAAATAAAGCATAACTAGATGTACAGAGATATAGAGTGACAGACATATGCAGGTAGAGATTAAGTAAGAAGGGAGATAAAACACATAGATAATGAGAAGAAGGTGAGTAGTTATAAATTATACTTATAATAAAGAACGTTGAACTAGATTTACTTGTGAATACATCTTGTACACTAGAGTTATAGCTCCATAGTTCAGGTAGGTTGGTACCTACATACAAACTGGGTTGGTGCTGAGTAAGGAGATTTGTGTCTCATAAGGATTGATGTCCTTGAATGTAACTAGTGAGGTTTGCCAATAAGGAATTTTATTTTGAGGCTAGATTAGAATAATAGATTCTAGCAGTTGTTTCTCACCATGGTTTTTCTCTTTGGGTTTTCCATGTAAAATCTAGTGTTATGTGTTTCTATGTGTGTATATGACTTTTGTGTTTGTTCTTTGATTTACACATGAATTTTCATTTTATGTAAAAGGTTCTAAATGGACTAGTTTTATATCGTCTATTGATTCACCTCTCCTCTCAACATATAGGTGTGTTTAAAAATTGGTATCAGAGCCTAGGGTTCCTAAGGAGAAGCTTAATCAGCTTAGGTAGATCTTGGATTAGTGAACACAATGGATAGTCAAGAAGGATCTTCATCAAACAAGGCTCCTCTACTAAAAGGGTCAAACTATGCCTTTTGGAGTATAAGTATGGAAGCATATTTGTCTTCCCTAGGGTTCAATGTTTGGATGTCTCTAGTAAATGGATATATAGCTCTTATTGATCAAGCTACCAAGAAGGCTTATGAAAAAAATGTTAAGTCAAAGAATGTTATTCTTTATGGACTATCAAACTCAAATTTCATCAAATCCATGCATTGTAAAAATGCAAAAGACATCTAGAATAAGCTAAAAAGTATCTATGAAGGAGATTTCAAAGTGAAGCAAGCCAAACTGCAAACATACAAAGGCCAGTTCGAGAGTTTGAAGATGATTGAAGAGGAGAAGATTATAGACTACATTCTTAGGGTAGATAAGATTATGAATACTATCAGAGGACTTGGAGAAATAGTAGAAGAGTCAACTATTATTAAAAAAAGGACTTAAGGTCTTTGCCATCAAGATATGATTTGAAAATATTTGCAATAGAAGAAGCAAGAGACTTAGATAAGCTCACTGTTGATGAGATGCATAGAACATTCATAGCCTATGAGATGAGAATGGAAGAGACAAACATGATTAAAAGAGAAGTTGCATTCAAAGTAGTAAATCCAGTTAAGGATGAGACATCCACATTGAGATCCAAGGAGTCTAATGAATAAGAAGCCAACTTCTTTAGAAAGCTAAAGAGAGGATCAAGAAAGTACAAAGGTAATTACCTTTCAAATATTTCAACTGTGGAAAATTAGGATACTTTGATGCTAAATGTCCTCATAAAAAGGGAGAAAATTTTGAGTAAATTTAGAAAAGTAAAAAGGTAAAACCCCATAATACATATAAGAAAAAATTCTTTAAGAATAAGAAGGGATTATACACAAAATAAGATAGCAAATTAGAGAAATACTATGATAGTGATAGTTTGGATGATGACCAAGACTGTGCCTTTGTGGCTAGGGGAAATGAATACCTATTCATGGTATAGTAATCTACATCCTTAAATCAATAATATGAGGAAGATGAAGTTTGGGATGAAGAAGAGGAAGGTGAAATTGATCTAGAAAGAGAACTAGTTTGTGCTTTAGGAGAGATTGAGAAACAAAGAAAAGAGAAATCTAAAGAGAAGAAGCATGGACAAAAGGAACTTGAGAAATCTCATCAAATGATAGTGACTTTGAAAACTCAAGTTGAGGATGCTAAAATAATATAAGAGGTAGTTATGATGGAACTACAGTCCAAAACTAAAGAACATATAAAAATTGAAGAAAAAATAGTAACCTTGAGAAAAGAACTAGATAAAAGTTTAAAGATGACAAAAGGTTCATACATCTTAAATGAATTAATTAGCTATCAAAAACTCTCAAATGAAAATCAGGAATTGGATATGAGAAAGGTAAATATTCCTTAACTATTATGTCAACTAGTCTATATGACAACTTCAAGATAGGAGAGTATCAGAAACAAAGAAAGTGAATGACATCAAGGATAATAAGATTGAATCAAACAAAGTTGATGAGAAGAGAAAAATTTATGAAAGGAAGCATGAAATCAAATATGCATAAGGATGTACCAAATTTGTATATTTGAAGAAATAAAAGGTTAAGAGAGTTCAATACACGACACCAAAAAATGTTAAAACTAGGTATTACTCATCCTTTTATGGTTATTGTTATAGTTGTAATCAATTTGGTCATAGGGATATTGAATGTAGAGTTGTGCCTACAAGAATAACTAAATTTATAAGTAGAAACACATTTGTTCCTCTATTAGATTCAAGTACAATATGCTACAATTGTAATAACTTTGGTCACATAGCCAAGCACTATAGGACTAACTTTGCAGTGTCAAAAGTAAAGAAAGGTAAGTCTTCTAATAAGAACAAAGGTCCACAAGTTATTAATAAAGAAAAGAATATGACATATGATAATCCTAAGGAAATGTGGAGAGTGAAAAATGAATCCTTGATCACTCAAAAAACACTCCACGCCAAAGAAAAAAATTATGGGTAATAGATAGTGGGTGCTCAAAGCGCATGACTGATGACAAAAGTAAGTTTGTCAAGCTAAACAAGTGCAAGGAAGGAAATGTTAATTTAGGAGATAATACTATAGTAATAATCAAAGTTAAAGGAACCTTGTATATAGATGGTAAGCTTCCTACTCATGATGTACTCTATGTTAAAGGACTTAAGCATAATTTGCTAAGCATTAGCCAAATGTGTGATAATGGATATAAAGTCATATTTGATGTTGAAGGCTGCAAGTTGAAGAGATATGCAAAAATAGTTGTAGAAGGGAAAAGGACTGAAAACATCTACAATCTTGCTGAGGTAACTAATAACAATTGCCTCATAGGAAAAGTTATTGAAAGAAAAAATAGGACTGTCAAGGAGATGGCCAAAACAATGTTGAAGGAAGCTGAACTTTCTAATGGATATTAGAGAAAAGTAGTTCAAATAGTAGTATACATTCTAAATACAGTAAAACTAAGGGTGAAGAGTAATAAAACACCATATGAACTATGGTATGGAAAGATTGCATCAGTAAAATACTTTAGAGTGTTTGGAAGAAAGTGTTACATCAAAAGAAAAGAGAGAAAAATAAGTAGATTGGAGTCAAGATGTGATGAGGGAATCTTTCTTGGTTACTCCACTCAGAGTAAAGCCTATGTATGTTACAACAGAAGGCTACACAAAATATTTGAAAGCATCAATGTCAAGGTAGAAGAAGGATTTAAACAAGTTGAGCCTAATGAGGAGATCAAAATTGAAGAATTAGAAGAAGTAGAAAATGAAGTAGAAGATAGTGAAGAGGAGCAATAAAAGAGTGAAATGGCACTTGCAAAGTTTGTTCAAAAGGAACATCCTAAGGAGCAGATAATTGGAAACAAAAATGAGGGTGTTCATACTAGGAGAAGAGCTGTAATGAACAAGGAGCAAGTGAGTTTTTCTATATTTTTAGAAATTGAGCTGAAGACCTTTAATGAAGTCATCATGGATGAAAACTGGTTGAAAGCCATGGAGGAAGAATTGAATCAAATATAAAAGAATAAAACTTGGAAGTTAGTTCTTAGACCTTCAAATAAAAATGTAATAGGAACAAAATGGGTTTTCAGGAACAAACTCAATGAAGATGGAGCTATTTTAAGGAACAAAGAAAGATTAATATGCAAGGGATATGCACAAGTAAAAGGCATATATTTTGAAGATACATTTTCTCCAGTGGCAAGATTGAAGGTGATAAGAATGTTCTTGGCATTATATATTCATAATAAGTTCAAGTTATATCAAATGGATGTGAAGTCAACATTACTAAATGGAAACTTAGAAGAAGAAGTATAAATTTAACAACCAAAAGGATTTCATATAGCAGAAGAAGAAGATTATGTGTGCAAGCTAAATAAAGCTTTACATGGTTTAAAATAGGCACCTAGAGCATGGTAGTCATGATTGGATCAATACCTGCAATAATAAAAATTCAAAAAAGGGTGTGTAAACATCAATCTATACTTTAAATCAGAAGGTGAGCATATGCTAATTATTATTGTCTATGTAGATGATATTATCTTTGGAGGTGGCAATAGTAACATGTGTAAAGAATTTGCCACACAAATGCAAAATGAATTTAAAATGTCTATGCTGGGACAACTCTCTTTCTTTTTTGGACTATAGATTTCACAAACTGGCGATGGGATATTCATATCTCAAACCAAGTATGTGAAGGAGATGCTCAATAAATTTAGCATGGAGGACAAGAAACTAGTTAGTACTCCTATGATAACTGGATGAAAGTTGAGCAAATAAGATGAGTCCCTTGATGTGAGCAATACATTTTATAGATCAATGATAGGAAACTTGTTGTACTTAGTAACATCAAGATCAGACATCATGCAGGATGTGTGCATGGTTGTAATATTTCAAGTAGATCCCAAGGAATCACATGTCAATGCTATGAAAAGAATATTTAGATACATCAAAATCATAGTTGACTATGGTCTATGGTACCCTAAAAGTGAAGATTTCACATTGATTGCATATGTAGATGCTGACTTGGCAGGAAGTGTGGATGACAAGAGAAACACTAGTGGTGGTGTATTCTTCCTTGGAAATAGACTTGTGTCATGGTTGAGCAAAAATCAATAATTAGTTACACTTTCTATAGTAGAATCAGAGTATGTCACAACAACATGTTGCACCCAAGCCTTATGGATGATGCAAACTCTCAGAGACATCAAAGTAGAGTACAAATAACCTATATCTATCTTTTGTGATAACTCAAGTTCCATAAACATATCAACAAATATAGTGATGCACTCCAGAACTAAGCATATATCCATCAAATATCAATTTATAAAATAAAAGGTTGGAGATCAAGAGGTCAAAATTAAGTATGTTCCAACAAAGGACCAAATTGCAGACATTTATACCAAGCCTCTTCCCAAGGAGCAATTTGATTATTTGAGAGAAAAGTTGGGAGCAGTGGCTCCCACACTATGTCACTAACTTTTAGTGATAGGGCATGAATCTAAGGGGAGTATTTAAGGAACATTATTAACTCCTGGATTAAGAGAAAAGGTAGTTTGGTGAGAAAATTGTAATTCCTTTACAATTTGATGACAAAGGTATGCTAGCTCTAGCTTATTATGCGTGTCTATACAGAGATATGTTGATTATTGATTGGTATTTTAGACCAATGATATATACATGCTCATTTGAAGAATCATGGAGTCAAAAGAGCTACATATGAAGATCTTGCATAGAAACTTAGGCAAATATGCCATTGCCTAAGGGAGAGTCCTTCACAAAGTGATTTAACCAGCTAGGTCTGAGGATAAGAATAACCAAGCTAATAATGAATGTTATGGCAAGGACTCTTTGTCATTAATGTCAAAGTGGGGGGGAAGAAGCAGAATGAAAGGAGGAGAAGGTAGAATGGAGATAAGAAGAGTTAAGGCATTTTTATAATGTTTTGCCATCAATGACAAAGGGGGATATTGTTGGAAATAGTCATTGATATCTGTGATATTTTCATTAATGTCAAAGGAAGAAAGTGCTATTCTGCATTAATGCCAAAAGATGAGTTGAACAAACTTGAAATGTTAATTGGATTTCTCCAATGCCTTTACTTCACAATCTTGTCAAGTCAAGTTGGATGAAAAGTTTGAACAGGTCAAGCCAAGCAATCCAAATTGGAGTTTTGGCATGACTTAACTTCCCTTTATTTCTCAAGTCAAGCAATGGGAAAAGTCTAAAATGGTCTAGAGAATAAGTAATCAATGATTTTTAAGTGCTTTACTTCTCTTGTGATTATAAGCTAAGCAAAGTGAAAAGTTTGAAATGGTCTAGAGAAGAAGTAATCGGTGTTTCAGGAACATCTTACTTATCTATGATTATAAGCTAAGCAATGCGGGAAACCTGAAAGGGTCCAACAAAGAAGTGATCAGGGATTTACACGCATGTTAATTCTTTATGTTGATAATATAAGCAGAGGTAAAAACCTGAAAGGGTCTAGATGAAGTAATTGAGATTTTGAAGGGGGAATGCTTCTCTCAAGTTGATAAGTCAAGTAATGTCAAAAACCCAAAAGGGTCTAGAAGAGGCAATTGGGATTTCTAAGTGGCTTTACTTCTCATATGTACATAAGTCAATAAGGATGGAAAACCTAAAATAGTCTTAAAGAATTCCTTCTGAGGAATTCTTTTGGAAAAAGTGGCAATGACAATTCATTCAGAAAAATTATCAAGCCCTTTTCAAAAAACTGTCCCTTAACAAAAAAGTTGAAGGGTACATTTAAAAAGCCAAAGGACACTTTGAATAAATTTGAAGGGTATGTGAACCCTTTGAATAAGGCCAAAGGACACTTTGAATAAAGCTGAAGGGTATGTGAATCCTTTGAATAAGGCTGAAGGACACTTTGAAGAAGGTTAAAGGACACTTTGAAGAAGGCTGAAGGACACTTTGAAGAAAGTCGAAGGGTAAGTCAAAAATTCTGAAGGGTATATGAAACTTTCCAAATTCACCAAAGGGCACCTTTTAGAAATCCTAAAGGGCAAGTGCACCATTTTAAAAAACCTAAAGGGTAGTTTTGAAAGAGGCTGAAGGGTAAGTACATCATTGTAAAAAACCCAAAGGGTAGTTTCAAAAGAGCCTGAAGGGCAAGTGCACCATTGTAAAAAAACCTAAAGGGTAACTTTGGAGAAGGATCTTGAGAGAAGACTCAGACAAAAAGTCTAAAGAAATGTCTCAAATAAAAAGTCTAAAGAAATTTGAAAAAGAGCCCGAAGACCAAAAAGAGAGGTAGGCAGAAAGTTTGAAGAAAAGAAAGCCCGAAGTAAAGAGATAAACTTGAGATAATAGCCCATGAAAGAGAATAGCCTGAGAAAGAGAATTGCCTAAGAAATAAATGAAGAAGATGAGATTGATAGAAAGAGCCTGAATAAGAAAATCTAGAAGGAGAGAAATCTCAAATAGAAAGGAGTGAAAGCAAACCAAGAGAATATCAAGACATGAGATAAAAATTGAGGGTTCTAGAATAGGGAAAACAATGGATGACTCAAATAAATGGTGACTAACACCAAAGATAAAATGAGTAAATCCTTAATTAAAGATAGGACCATGAAAATGCTGAGCTTGAAAAGGTGTAGATAGGGCTCAAGACTGATCAATTCAACTGATCAATCTTTATTGGTGAAGCTACACATTTAGGAGATAAACTAAACAATCATCAAATGAAGAAAAGAGATTTGACCATTGAAAGGTGATGCATAAACTAAGGCACGAGAAACATGAAATTATAAGCCATCTTTATTGAGATTTAGTTTAGTGTAGTTAGGTGTGAATGCAAGGAGAGGATGAAAAATCCTAAAAGGTAGTTCAATATAACTGACTTCAAGAGGACTTTATGGTTTATTGTTGTTATTGCCACTACATTTTCAAGTGTGAGAAAAAGAGCTATCGATAAAAGAAATATGTACACATAGTAAAATGTAAAGAAGTAAGGGGAATGAAGTGTATCTAAATAAAGCATAACCATATGTACGTAGATATAGAGTGAGAGACATATGCAGATAGAGATTAAGCAAGCAGGGAGATAGAGCACACAGACAATGAGAAGAAGGTGAGTAGTTACAAACTAGACTTGTAATAAAGAACATTGAACTAGATTCATTTTTAAATCCATCTTGTATAATGGAGTTATAGCTCCATAGTTTAGGTAGGTTTGTGCCTACATACAAACTGGGTTGGTGCTCATTAAGGAGTTTGGTGTCTCCTAAGGATTGGTGTCGTTGAATGTAACCAATGAGGTTTTGTAGTAAAGCATTTTATTGTGAGGCTAGATTATAATTGTAGATTTTAGCAACTAATTCTCACCATGGTTTTTCCCTTTGGGGTTTCCATGTAAAATCTGGTGTTATGTGTTTTTATGTGTGTATGAATTTTGTATTTGTTCTTTGATTTACACATGAATTTACATTTTCTATAAAAGGTTCTAAATGGATTAGTTTTAGATCATCTATTGATTCACCCCCCCTCTCAATAGATAGGTGTGTTCAACATACCTTAGGGCCTAAGACACTACCAACAACTTGCCAAGTCATGCAAAATGACCTTAATTATAATTTATTTCTTGGTCAGCCTTGGATTCATGATATGCATGTAGTCCCTTACACACTCCATGCTTGTCTAAAATTTAGTCACAAAGGTTATATATGCATGTTCCCAATAGACCACAAACCTTTCAAACATTGTCAAGTGGATGAATCTTTGAAAAATTATGTCCTGCACTTTAATCATGGTAGTATACCTACACAACCCATCACTCACAATGTACCCTCAAATCATATACAAAATTAGATAATTCCAAATTATATCATAACACAAGCACTAGATTACCAATTCACCTCACCCTTTGCACTTAAATATCTTAATAAGATGGGCTATTAGGGTAAATGACTTGGAAAGCATGAACAAGGAATAGTCAATCCTATTGAGGCATCCACACTACATAAATTTCAAGGGCTAGGATACCAGTTTCACCTTAATCATGATAAATCCTCTCCCACACTTTCACAACATAAAATTTTATCCACCAATTGCAGACATTGATAATATAGTTAATCATACTTATACATTATCATTTATCTACCTTGATCTTATTGACAACATGAATTCACCCAACATGATTACATTAGATGAATTATCTAGTGATGAATTCTTCTTACAATTTATTGGTGCATATGAGCACCTCTCATCCTGTTACCATAAAAATAGACTTCCAAACCACACAAATGCCCATGTCTACTTTTGATAAAGTAAAGACTCCTCCCTTGATATACTATTTGAATCAGATAATACTATCCCTACAACTCCATATACACTTAATCATTCCACAGTACTTAATGAAGAAATAATAAATTTCAATTTTAGAATTGTCAAGGATCCCTGCATTGTCTTATTAGCTGCTGCCCTAAGAAAGGAAGAGGATGTTTATATTCATCAAGCTTTAAGAAAATTTAAAAAACTCTTTGCTTGGTCATATTTAGATATGGCAAGAATTAATACATCTATAGCAGTCCATTGGATTCTTTTATACCCCAATGCTAAACTAGTTAAATAAAAAATTCAAAAAATACATCCTAAAGTGGCTCTCTTAGTTAAGGATGAAATTCGATGCCTCTTAGATGTTGGTTTCATTAACCCAATAGCACATCTTGAATGGAAAAATTTGATGTTATTCTGATTCATGAGATTTAAATAAATCATGCCCCAAAGATGATTTACCCTTACCAGATATTGACATGATATTCGACTCCATAGCTGGCTATGAAATGTTGTCATTTATGGATGGTTTTTTTGGTTATAATCAAATCAAAATTGTTGAAGAAGATCAAGAAAAAAACATCTTTTACAACACCATGGGGTATATTTTGTTACATTATCATGCCTTTTGGATTAAAAAACACCGGATCCACATATCAGTGTACTATGACACACATTTTTCATGACTTACTTCACCATAATGTCAAGGATCATGTTGATGATATACTAACTAAATCCAAATAATGACAACATCATGCTATTGATTTACAAAATATTTTTACATGAATCAAGCAATACAAAGTTTGATGAAACCAAAATAAATGTGTGTTTGGAGTTATGTTAGAGAAACTCCTAGTTTCATTATATCTTAACAATGCATAGAAGTTGATCCTACGAAAGTCAAAGCAATTATCAATATATCACCTCCTACCAACTTAAAAAAACTTTGATGCTTCCAGGGTAAGATCCAATCAATTTATTATTTTGTAGCCCAGCTTGCTGATAAAACTTAGTCCTTTACTCAATTACTAAAGAAAGATACAAAGTTTATTTAGGACCAAGCTTGTCAAAACAACTTTGACACAATCAAATAATATCTCCTTAATCAACCCATTTTAGTACCACCTATCCTAGAGAAGCCTTCCTTGCTTTATATCTTAGCAATAGATCATGCATTAGGAGCACTATTAGCACAACTTGATGATCAAAATATCAAATGAGCAATTTATAACATCATTCACACATTGGTTTATTACAAAAAAATTTACTCCCCAATAGAAAAATTATGTCTAGCATTAGTTTTTACCACACAAAATATCCAACATTACATGGTCAATAATGAGACTCAACTTATCACAAAAGTAGATCCTTTAAAGTTCCTACTAGCCAAACCACATCTTTTTGGCTACATCATAAAATGGGTTATGTTATTAATAGAATTTGACTTAAAAATAGTCCTCCAAAAATCAATAAAGGGCCAAATCATTGTAGACCATTTGGAAACAACACCACTGTTAGATACTAACCCTTTAAGTGACACATTCAGAGATTATTTCATTACCTATTCTACTCATTCAGATACTTGGACCATGTTCTTTGATGGATCTCAATGTGCATCTAGTGTAGGGGTAGGCATTGTCTTTATTGATCCTTCTAGCCATACAATCCCTATATCATACCGATTAAGTTTCTTATGCACCAATAACACACTGGAATATGAAGCACTTATCTTAGGACTGTTCACTACATAATCCCTCTAAATCAAATCTATTCAAGTTTTCAATGATTCCCAACTTGTGGTTAATCAAGTCAATGATGTTTATAAAAAAAAATAACACTTTATCCCATACTGCAACATGGTACAATGTCTATCATCACAATTCGATTATTTTTCCATTGAGAGCATTCCCTAAAAAGATAATAGACATGTAGATGCAATGGCGAGAGCTACATATTTAATCCTCATTGACATCAATGGTGATCAAGTAATTTTTACAATTAAATGATTACAATCAACATCAATATCCAACATAGATTTGATTTCTCTTTCTATCTTAGCTACTACATGCAACTTTGTAACCCTGAAATGGTTATGTAACATTTATAACTTTCTCAACAAATCTATTACACCAGATACTTTATCCCAAAATGAAAAATGTAATTTATAAAAGCAAGCACTCTATTATGTCATCATTGGTAGAGAACTTTTCAAACAATCCTTTGATGGACACTTACTATGATGCTTAACCTTGATAGAAGCCAAAATTGCTCTAGCTCAAATACATGATAGTGAGTGTGGTAGTCATTTTAGTGTAAAAGCCATGTCATACAACCTCCTCCAATAGGGGTACTATTGGCATACCATGGAAGATGAATTTTTGAAATTTGCAAAGCAATGTGATAAATGTCAGTGACATAGTAATCTGCAACATGCACCATCATAATAATTACAACCTATCATCTCTCCATGGTTGTTCATGTTATGAGGATTTGATCTCATTAGAAAAATCAACCTTGAGTACATTGATGGATATAAGTTCATAATCATAGCCACAAAATACCTCACCAAATGGGTGGAAGTAGTTCTACTTCAACCTATCACAGGTGAAGACATTTGTAGTTTTATCATGACTCATGTTATTTCATGCTTCGACCTACCTGCAACTATCATTTTTGATAATGGAAGATCATTCAATAATAAAACTATAATTTTTTTTGGTACCAAATACAAAATTAAACACACATTCTCCACTCCATATTACCCACAAAGAAAAGATTAAGGGGAAGCCACTAATAAAACAATTAACAACATTTTAAGTAAAACAATAACCAAGTTTGGCAATGATTAGCACAATCAACTAGTTTTTACATTATGGGACTATCACACAAGTATTCAAACACTCATGTGGGCTACTCCTTATTCACTCATTTATGGAATAGAAGAAGTTATACTATTGAAATTATAAATTCCATCCCTTCTCATCTCCCTTAAATGTATTTGTAGAGTAAAAACTCTACATTTTTTGATTTTCAGTTGCGCACTCCAAATTTTGTCCCTACACATTTTGGTTCAAGACAGTGAAGTTTTGACTCATAACATAGGCGCGAGTTTCTTTTCACCCAATTTTGTCTAAGTATCAAAGTTGCACAGAAGCTGCCAAGTGTCATTAGCCGAGGCACATTTTGTAATTTCTATAAGTTGCTCAGAACATGCCATGTGTCCCATGGTAACTCAGTCAAGCGCAACACGTGTCAGCATCTACGTTTCATGTTGGAATCTGCATTTCAAATTTCATTTTAGTTTTGAAGGTGTCTTTTCAAATAAATTTTTCTCAAGATCAAGCAGAAGGTGCCAGGTGGCAACTGTGAAAGGTTTCAATATGTTTTTCTAAAAGCAATGAAAGAAGCCACGTATCCCCAACTGAAGAAAGCAAATGTTGCCATGTGTCAACATCTAAAAATATCTTCATTTTGTTTCACCAATAAGTAAAGACTATGGTGGGTCTTGGGTTTTGTTTCTAAGGCAAGCGAAAGATGCCAAGTGTCATCGTCTATGTAAATATGAAATGAGGCCCAATTGTTTCTATAGTTTAAACAGAGTGATGTGGAGACCAATACGTGTCACCTTCCATAAGATCCTCAAAAGGTAGCTAAAAGTAGTGGAGATTGCCATGTGTCCTTTGTTAAGGATGCATGGAAAGCACCACCTGTCCCTATCCCCTTCTTGAAGTTTCTCAGGCGAGAAATGTTATGGGTCTCATCCTCCATAAATTGTTAAAGTTCGAAGAAGCAGATTGTGACAGATGTCAAAGGTGGAGCACCCCAATGTGAAGACATAGTAAAGAGTATAAGTAATGTGAAAAGTGCCATGTGTCATCGGTAAGTGCCTCAGAAGCTGCCATGTGTCATTTTTGGGTGCCTTTTAAATAAAGAGAAGGTTTTCAAGAGGAAGATGAGAATCAGCCAAGTGTCCTCACCTATTTCACAGTGAGAAGCATCTTGTGTATCTAATACAGCCAATGAACTTTCAGAGAGACTGGACATTTCAGATCTAAGAAATATCTTCTATTAGACACTTCCAATTCAGTTAGAGTTTAGCTAGGCCGTTGGATTGGGAATGTATAGGGAATCTAGAGATGGTTCAATGCTATAAATAGGGGTGTAGAGATCACTTAAAGAAGAGGATCAGAAGTGAGAGAGAATTTTTTGAAGAGATTATTGTCAAGAGTTTTTAGACTTTTTTAGCTGTGATCAAGAATATCATTTGCCTTTGTTTTATTTTCTTGAGTTGGAAAATTTATATAACTGTGCATGTTTCTGTGCCTTTTATGTGACTAGAGAATTAATAAGAAGACTGAGTTCTGTGCCTTTGTTGATATTTTTCTGTGTCACTACAAAAGTAGTCTAAGTTGTGAGCCTTTGTTTCTATTATTTTCCATCTTTTACATTGATCATGCCTTGTTCGCTCTTTAATTTAATTGAATCTTACATATAGCTTCACTGTGCTCAGAATTAAGGGTCAAATTAAATATAAGCGCATCGCCATAGTTAGATTTTATTTCTCTACATTTGTGTTTCTATTTAAATTCTTATCCCTTTCCTCATTATACACTTGAGATAAAGAAGAGACCAGCTTCTTAAAAATCTAGAGGTCGTTTCAAGTCACAAGTCCCACATTCTTAAAACTTCCCATTGTTGGTGTTAGAAACAAGTGCAATTTTAGCCATCAATAGTTTTTGGCATGCCTGGTGGGACACCATCTTGAAGTTTCTTTCAAGTCATATGAACCAGAGAGCTACAAGGAGTCAGAGCTGTGGACCACTAACTAGACCACAATATACTACAAATCCAGATATTCTTTTACCACCATTGGTAACTAGTCCAAGAAGAAGAGTCAATCAATTTATACCAATACCAAGAGCAAATATGGGAGCACCTATACCTCCAAGAAATTATGCAAGTTAGAACACTAGTACTCCTTTGATTCTCCCAATACCACCAGCCACTTGGGACCCTATCCTAGTGAATGCCCTAAAAGCTCTACCCTAATTTTGTGGGATCAACTTGGAGATCTTTTCTTTGAAAGATTTGAAGAAAAGGGTGATAAGTCTTCTTTGTTGCAACAATTGATTACTATCCAAAGAGTACCACAAGAAGCAATGACTGACTTCAATTCAAGATTTCAAAAGACTTGGGAAAGGATTCCTACTACAACAAGGCCATTACCAGGTATGGCTATAGTTTTTTATCTTAAGGATTTAAATTCAGATATATCAGTCATGATTCAGTCACTTGGAGGTCAGACTCTGCCAGAGGCTTATGATTATGCAGTTAGAGGTCAGACTCTGCCAGAGGCCCATGTTTCCAAATATTACCTTACCATTTCCTCAAGAAGCACCTAATTTCATAGCCCCACCTGTGTCTATGTATAAATATCCTCAACCACCTACTAAAGAAATTGTCCCTGCCTAGTCATCTGAGATGGATGATATCAAGAACATCATGAGGACATTTTATAATGAGTTAATTAACATAAAGAGACAACAAAATACTTATACTAAACCCCAATATCAAGGCTATCAAGGAAATAGATTTCCACCACAACCAAACCAGTATTAGGGTTCTCAAAGGCAAAATAACCCTCAGCCGACAAACTAATTAGTTCCAGTCCCTAAACCCTCATAGACTATTCCCCCAAATTCAAATAGGAAGATTATTCAAGGGCAAAATAATTATGTAGATGGCACCAATGCCTGGTGTTTTCATTGTAATAATGCTCATACACCTAGAGATTGTCCCATGGGTAATCTACAACAAAAGGTAGTAGAGCAAAGAAGAATGGATGGTCAGTTTGCAAGTACTTCTGACACTCAAGGTTACCAATCCTCTGGTATGCAAAATCAATTCTAATGGCTAAAATGCAAGGGATGTCCTTACAAAAATAAGAATAAATAACCCCTGAACATGCTTTGTTTTCATGGGTTTAAGATGAAGAGTTAGTATTCTTGAATGAAGCTTCCACTTCCAAGAAACTAGTAGTACTATAAAATTACTACACCAGAGCCAAAAGAAGGATGATGGAACAACCTGAAGTCACAAATAATGAGACTGTGGGGCCTCCTCCATTTCAAAGTCATTAAAACATAGCCACTAGACAAGAAGTGCATCAGCCAGTGTAGAATCAAGTAGTTCCTAGATAAGTTCAAAAAAAAGCAAGGTATCCTTATTTTCCAAGATCTCAAAATCTGGGACCGATGAATGTGGTAGATCAACTGAAGAGGAATATAGTACAAGTATCAATATGGGATATATTGGCTATCCCTGAACAAAAGACACTATTACAATAAGCTCTACAAGGCCAAGTAGTGCCCAAACATATCGAGATCAAAGAAGGACTTGCTAATAAAGAAAAACTTAAAGACACAGTTCAGCTGCAGACAACAACCCTTGTGAAAAATGCACCAGAGGCAAGTAAATCCAAACCAAAGCCTTTCTTTTTAACTTTAATAGTTGGAAATAAACTATTGTATAATGTAATGATATACTCAGGAGCTATTACTATAGTGATGCCTAAGCAAATAATAGATGCTTTAAAAATAAAGTACGAGCCACTCACTAAAGGAGTTATGCAGTTGGATGGAAAATCAATGCAAACAGTTGGGAGAATTAAACAACTCCCATTGTAATTATATACTTGTCCCAATATAATTATAAATCAAGATGTAGTAGTCATAGATATACCTCCTATTTTTGGCTTATGTTTATCCAGAGACTTTACGGCCAAGATAGGAGGATATATGTCCCTTGATTGGTCTCACCTCATCCTAAGAACCAAATATGGTTCAAAGATGAAGATGTTATTTGAGCAACTATATAAGGATCACATCACCAATGAACCAACCTCAAAATTAGAGGTAGCTCATGCTATGTTGAACAAGGAAGAAAGGGTTTTTGTTGAGGAGTTAGGTGAATGGACTGAATATGATCAAGAAGAGGAAAATGATCATTTGTTAGCTATGATGCAAAGTGACCCATATGGAGATTATGACTCCATTGGTCTAGGCACTTATGTCATATTTGATGAAGATCATAAAATCCCAAATGTTTTAAGGGAAGAAAAGTCAAAAGATACCTCTTCTATCAATCCTCAGATCTCTCAACATGAATTCCATATTTCGAGTGGGAAGTCACAAGCTTATGCCTTGATCTTTGATGAAGAAGAGATAATTTCTGACTTTCTTCTTACTTTGCAAGATGATGTGGAGGAGCATGGACACTTCCTTGATCATGATTTGAATGACTTGTTTTAAGTCATTAGGTCAGGTTATACTATTCTTCAAGGAGGCTGTGAGCTAGTTGCGGATGGACAAGACAACATTGAAACCCAAATAAATATGCAAAATTACTGCAAGCTTTCAGAATTATCCTTTCAAGAGGTTGGTGATTTTGAAGATAATATTTTTAAAGTTAGTAAGGAGGATGATCATGCAATAGAACCTGAGTTTAATGTAGAAGGATATAAGCCAATAAAAGATATATATCAAAGGGCTTATGGTGATGAGCAAATAGCCATATATTTCTTAATGAGACACGCTAGTATGGAGAACTGGCATTTGAAAAGCTTTCGAGAACAAGAAGAGTATGTATATGTTGGAATCATTTTTTATTCTGATTCACTCGAATATAGGCCAATCAAGGTGGCATGCAAGAAGAGCAAGTCACCAGAGCTTCATCCCATTTAGCCACTTGTTTGGAAACATAAGTTGTTTCGCCATGAAGGAGACTTTAGAAATTCTTATTTTGATCTAGGAGGGAGGCAAATATACTTGGTTAATGTATTATAGTTAGATAGTTTCCTTTTCTTAGTTGCTTTGTTTTTCCATTTTACTTTGCTACTTTTCTTTTAAATAAGTGTTCTTTGAACATGTAGCCACATCTTAGAGCCTTTTTCAAAATTTTCAAAAATTTTGACACACTAAATATCTCCCAAATCTTTAAATTCCCCAAGGTACCTTGTACAGTCACTTTCACGATGTGTCTGACTCGCTGTCCCATGAAGATTTAGTAAGATTTGCTAACATTTATCTGAGTTTAATGCCATTTTGAGACTTGATGGGTTAATAAATACCCCATAACAAGAGTTAGAGCTTACAATGTCTCAAACATTCTTGCATCTGCAAGAACATTCCTACTACTTGCATTTTTAGCTCATAGCAAACCTGATTAAAGTGAAAGCACCTTTTCTATTGCAAAAGCTTCATACCTGCTACCATAGTTCACTATTTTCAAGAATAGATATAGATATGGAGGGAGCATAATATTTGCAACAAGGGTCTAGGATTTACGAATCCATTGACAAGTTTCTTACAAGCAAATCATATGCTTTAGCCCCTGCTCAACCATTAAAGACCTACCCATGGACTAGAGTCTCAGAAGTTGGTCATGAAAATGACCCGGTGAAGGTAAAAGATTTTGCAAATGAAATCATGGACCCAATTCTTCAAAGAACTAGTAGAAAAACTCTTAGAGAAGGGGCACACCAATGGTATATTCAGAGGGCCAAGGTTGGACAATATGAGACATTTGCAATGAGGATATGGAATTCTCAACTGGCACAATTCATTGTCTTAGGTGTGCATCCATGCCCTAAATTAGTTGAAATGTGTGCCAAATTGTTTCATGTGCCCTCAAATACTATACAATAGGGTCCATTCATGGTGTAGATTACACCAAAGGCTATCAGAGAAATGTTGGCACTGTATCATGATAAAATAGCCATGTTTCCCACCATTGCTAAAATGCAAAAAATGTGGGCAAACATCAATACTCAATTGAGGTTTCTAAGATCAGAATTGTAATTAGGTGATGATGATACCACTGTGCCGACACTACCTGCAGCAAGAGCATAATTCACACAAGCTAGTTGAGATGCACTTTCCATGATGGCTTTCATTTTTGAAATGAAAGATGATATGACCATCTATGGAGAACAAATGGCTATCCTCTTTAGATTGAAAACTGTTGACAAGACTTAGGAGTATAGCTTGATTTCTCTGAGTAGATTGCATATTCAATGGTGAAACAACTTGCCAAGTTCAAGTCAAAAGGGATTTTTAGGTATTCTTCTTATTTGTTTCACCTTATGTTGTATCAAAATTCTAACATCTTTTCCCAACACATGCACCTAAATATGTATGACCTGAGCTTCGGCCTACATAGGACTATTCCTATGTCTGCATGGACACATATCTTGTCTAAAACTAGTGACCCATACGAATTTTGGGAACTTTTTGTTGCCCCTACTTTTTGTCACCTAAACCTAGAACTAGTTATAAATAGATTGTTTCCAAGTGTATCAAATCTTATGGCCAATTGCCCTATCCCTTGTGATTTCTTTTTTGGATCCCATCATACGATTATTAGAGTCCATGGTTTTAGTGGGGAACCAGTGTTGCTACCTAAGATTTTGACCCTTAGGTTAGCATTTTTAGATATCACCAAGTAGGTGTCTATGGTAGATAATTAATATGGCTCTGGGAAAAAGAAGAGAAAAATGTACGATGTCCCATGGATGACAAACAACATGGCACTAAAGGCCAGAGATGCTGAGATTGTGTTGCTTAGAAAGCTAGCCTTCTTGGGTTTCCTTCTAATTGAGGATAAATGGGTATATGACCCAAATGGTTTCATAACTTCATGGATTTGGACTAATAGAGTTGCTACCATAATTGTGCATGAGGGCCGTCCCTTTTGGGAAAATAGGAAAAATCCTAGAGAAGATATCCCTGAATTTTATGTTGAATTGACGGATTTGCCCCTTCAAAAAAATAGACCATGGGAAAATTTTTACGTTAAGCAAAGGGATTTTTATCCTAAAATTAGAATGACTTCTAGTTTAAGAAGGGCCCTAAATAATAAAGATGGGGACGCTGAGAAAATAGAAACCTATTGGAAATATAGGCAATAAATTTGTCAGACAACTCACTCTTTTGGAAATGTGGACTTAGATGAGAAATGGGAGGAACTTTGGGATGAATGCCATCTGTCTCCTGTATCTAGCCCCGATAAAGGCAATTTGCCAACACAAGGTGGAGAGCCAGAAGTAAAAGCAAGATCCAGCCAAATATCACAGGCCCTAGGGCAAACCTCAGTTTTAGTCACTGTAACTATTTGGCCCCAATCTCTTAGCATCATTGAAAAACAAAAGAGTGTGGTATCTTCACCACCAAAAGCTTCTCCATAAACATCAGTCCTTGAAGTTCCCTTGGCAGCCACGACACCACTAATAGTAGTGGTAAATGTTGAAGAAAAAGAAGCATAACCAAAAGAAGAAACACCAAGGAAGCATAAGATGTTGAGGTTTCAACTACTAGAGGAGAGGGTAGAACCCTCACAACACCAACTATAGAATAATTTGATGGCTCCTTAGATAAGTAATGTTTCTCTGTCTTCTTCTCAATCTCTTTCTTCTCCTATAGGGGTGATGATTCCATCTAAACAAATTACATCCCCTTCCACCTCTGCTATGTCCATTTCTCATTTTTCCCCATCTGCCACCTCTACTATATCATTGCCTCATTTTCCCCCCTCTATCCCCAAGAAAATACCTCCTCAAATTTCCCCTAGCCAAAATTTGGTTATTCCATATGGATTGCCACAAGGTTATCCTTTTGCGGGTGGGCACATTGCCTCTCCTTCTACCTTCCAAACTCAAGCAGATGTTGCTAAGAAGGCAAGGGAAGCTCGAATGGAGAAAAAGAGGATCAAAGATAATAAAGCCCTAGTTACACCGCATCTGAGGTCATAATTTAACCCAATACACCAGAAACTAATAGTGACCCATTTGTCACCTAATATAGTCAAACCAAATGAGTAGATGCAGCCAGAAGATTACACAATAAATGTAGTGGCTATAGACATGTCCCCTTTTAGACCATAAGATAGCGTCGAGCTACTAAATGAATCCACTTCTATAGTAGCTAAAGATTATTTGAAAATATCAAAGAAGCTATAGAAAATAGAGGTTGACCTAGCCCAAGAAAAGGCAAACTGTAGCAGTTTGACTACAAAAATCAATACTAAAAATATTGAAATAGAGAGTCTAAATAAACAGTTGCAAGATACTATTTCTCTTCAGACTCACTAGGCTATACAGGCCCAAAATGATTCTTTGAAAGTAGGGCTAATGCAGGTAAAAGATGTAGTGACAACTTTAAGGTGAGAAAAGGCAACATTTTAAGAAAAATGTGAGGAAAGCCTGTTATAGGTTACTTAACTTCAACAAAATCTGTTGAATGAACAAGATAATACCACTGCTATACAAGCTAAATTTCAAGCATAGTGACAAAGGATAGAGCAATTGACACTTGAGTGGGCTAATAGGCCAAAGGATACAGGGGTGTTGAATCTAGTTAAGGAGCTTTATGAATCAACATGGAAAAGAATCTCTCAAGAGATTATTCAACTTAAACCTTCTCTAACCTTTCTGCTAAAGGCATAGAAATTGTGTGAAAAGGTAGAGACTTTAGTTGAAGACACTCTATCTATTGTATTTGTGAGAGTGTTGGACTCCCAAATGCTACTGCAAAAAGCTATATGATGCAATTGATGGAACGTTGTCAGCAGCAAGGATTAATGACAGAATGGTCACTGCTAAATGAGTGAATGAGGTTCTCAATTACAACTCCATAGTAATAAATTGCAGAGAGCTTCTAGATGTGATTAAAGAAGGAATCAGTGAAATGAAATAACACATTGAAGACCTAGTGCAATTAGGTCTTCCTTCCCTTTTTCCTAATGACAACACTGTGTTGATGATTGATGAAATTAAACCTTTGTTGTTAGCTAGGCAGAATGATCAGGTAGTTTTTCAAGGTTTAAGGGATGATTCATCAGTGCCTGAAGTAGAAGCTATTTTGATTCTAGTATCCCAACTTGAATTTAAATTGAAGGCTATAGTTCATATTTTGCAAAATTTTTCACACAATGATATCATTAACCTTGATTTAGCCTTCAACGAATTGCAAAATAAGTAGGGATTATCTGACGATGAGTGGTTTGCTTATCAAATAGCTTTACTGAAGTTATGAATTTTGTCACATTTTGATCATGTGGGAGTTTGTAGATTTTTGATTTTTGAGTAGGCTCAAAAGTCCTCGAGGTCGCCAAGAATTGTAGAGTAAAAAATCTACATTTTCCAATTTTTAGTTATGCACTCCAAATTTTGTCCCTGCACATTTTGGTTCAAGAAAGTGAAGTTTTGACTCACAACATGGGCATGAGTTTCTTTGCACCTAATTTTGTCTAAGTATCAAAGTCGATAGAATCTGCCAGGTGTCATTGGCTGAGGCACATGTTTTAATTTCTATAAGTTGCTCAAAACATGCCACGTGTCCCATGGTAACTTAGCGGAGTGCAACACATGTTGGCATCCATGTTTCATGTTGGCATTCATGTTTCAGATTTCTTTTTAGTTTTGAAGGCTTCTTTTCAAATAAGCTTTCTCAGGATCAAGTGGAAGGTGCCAGGTGACAACTGTGGAAGGTTTCAATATGCTTTTCTAAAAGCAACAAAAGAAGCCACATATCCCCAGCTAAAGAAAGCAGAAGCTACACGTGTCAACATCTAAAAATTTCTTCATTTTATTTCACTGATAAGTAAAGACTGTGGTGGGTCTTGGGTTTTGTTTCTGAGGCAAGCAGAAGCTACCAAGTGTTACCGTCTATGTAAATATGAAATGAGGCCTAATTGTTTCTATAGTTTAAATAAAGTGATGCGAAGACCAACACGTGTCACCTTCCGTAGGATCCTTAAAAGGTAGCTAAAAGTAGCAGAGATTGCCACGTGTCCTTTGTTAAAGATGCATGGAAAGTGCCACCTATCCCTATCCCCTTCTTGAAGTTACTCAGGTGAGAGGTGCTGTGGGTCCCATCCTCTATAAATTGTTAAAGTTCGAAGAAGTGGATTGTGACAGATGTCAAAGGCGGAGCACCCCAATGTGAAGACATAGTAAAGAGTATAAGTAATGCGAAAAGTGTCGTGTGTCATCGATAAGTGCCTCAAAAGTTGCCAAGTGTCATTTTTGGTGCCTTTTAAATAAAGAGAAGGTTTTCAAGAGGAGGAAGGGAATAAACCAAGTTTCCTCACCTATTTCACAGTGAAAAGCGTCTTGTGTATCTAATACAACCAATGAACTTGCAGAGAGACTGGACATTTCAGATCTAAGAAATATCTTCTATTAGACACTTCTAGTTTAGTTAGATTTTAGTTAGGCTATTGGATTGGGAACGTATAGGGAATCTAGAGATGGTTCAATGCTATAAATAGGGTTGCAGAGATCACCTAAAGAAGAGGATCAAAAGTGAGAGAGAATTTTCTAAAGAGATTATTGTCAAGAGTTTTTAGAATTTTTTAGCTGTGATTAGGAATATCATTTGCCTTTGTTCTATTTTCTTGAGTTGGAAAGTTTATGTAACTATGCATGTTTCTTTGCCTTTTATGTGACTAGAGAATTAATAAGAAGACTGAGTTTTGTGCCTTTGTTGATATTTTTTTGTGTCACTACAAAAGTAGTCTAAGCTGTGAGCCTCTGTTTCTATTATTTTCCATCTTTTACATTGATCATGCCTTGTTCGCTCTTTAATGTAATTGAATCTTACATATAGCTTAACTGTGCTTAGAATTAAGGGTTAAATTAAATTTAGGCGCATTGCCATAGTTATATTTTCTTTCTCTGCATTTGTGTTTCTATTTTAATTCCTATCCCTTTCCTCATTATACACTTGAGATAAAGAAGAGACCAGCTTCTTAAAAATTTGGAGGTCATTTCAAGTTGCAAGTCCCACATTCTTGAAACTTCCCATTGTTGGTGTTAGAAACAAGCACAATTTTAACCATCAACAATATTCTCACTAATGACTAGTATCAAAAAAAGCATCTACACTAGCTTGAACAGTTATATCGTACATGCATTCAAGCTATAAAACACATTAGAATGTACCAATAATTTATACAATGATCCTACAATAAGTGAGTTCACATAAGAGAATTCAAAGTTAATGATATTATTCTCAAATAAAACCTTCACAATGTCAATGTCAAAGAAGAAACCAAAGGAAAATTCAATCCTAATTGGCTAGGTCCTTACATCATTACCAAAAAGCTTAGCCCTAAAGTGCACCATCTAACCTCACTTTAAGGAAATAAACTAAAAAATCCAATAAACATTATGCATCTACACAGATTCCACGTATAATATGTTATTTCTACATAGTTTTTGTACATAATTTTCTTTTCGACATTGATTGTACATAATCTTTTTTGCTTGATTATACATAGCTTATTTCAAAATACAAAAACTTTCAAATATTTCAAAATACAAAAACATTAAAATATGTCAAAAATACCAAAAACATTTTGATTGTATGCATCATCCATGATTTATATTACTACTATCATGCTAAGATGTACAATTGCTATTCATGTTATTGTATGCCAATTTATCTACATCACCATGCTTCACTTTATCTGTTTTGAGTGTGTGTAGTGATTTCTAGATCATTGATTGCTTCACTCTACCCATTGAGGGGGAATTTATACTTCTAAATTTAAGAAACACATCGATATACATACCCACTAGGGGAATTTTATATATGACAACACCCTCTAGGTTATGTCATTCCTAAACTATACACTCTGAGTTATCATGCTGATGTACATTCCTTTCTAGATTACATAGATAACTATATCAACATTTCACTAGTATCTAACACATATGTATATCTTAGCATATACCTAGTCTTGTACTACACATGTTTTGTATACTTTCACATTTGATTTGATTAGTTAGATATGATTCTACCTTTCTAGTTATTACATGCTTTTTCCTCTTACTTAATGTAGCCAGTGTTATTGCATTTACAGTTTTTACTTATCTCCTATTTGTGCCTTAGGACATTTGCCAATGTCCTTTGCTTCTATTTATGTGTGTGACTTAGGACATTTGACAATGTCCTTGTCTTGTACTTTTCCATGTGCTTGTGACCCTCATGTTAATCTTTGCTTGTTGTAAATTATATGTGTATGTGGCATTTAAACATGCCTTCTATGCTTGCTTTCCAATTTGAGTGACATGTGTCCATGTTCCTTGTTTGAATGGCCCCTTGGCCATCCCTATATGCTTCTTGCTTCTTTCTTGTTTTCTTCTCAATATGTGTAATTCCATGATCCACATCATGCATTTCCCTTTCCTTTTTGGATGCCATGATGGACATCATGCTCCATCCCTCCAACTAACAACTAACAACTAACATCTAACATTTCTAGTTCTAATTTAGTAATTTGCACATGATTTTACATTATTATATCTATCTAGGCATACACATGTTGATCTAACAATCTATCAGTACACACATTGCTATATCTAGAGATATCTTGTCAAATATCACTACTATGTCATATATCTATGTAGCTTAACACACTTCTAGGACTCTTTCTTCTAAGGGTAGTCATTGTAGGTTCATCATTTCTAACCTCAAAAGAGGGGAAAAAAATAGGGGTTTTGTAGTAGAGATCAAAGATCCTAATAGTCAAAACAATAGCATTCAGATCACCTAGTTCAGAATCCAGAGGTCAAACTAGTCAAAACAAAGCGAAATAATAGTGACAGTTCTAAATCAGTAATTAGTTTCAACATAGGACAACAATGCTAGAAATGGATAGTAACACAAAACAAAGGGGTTTCCTCATGTTGGTACTCCTATCTAGGCATAAAAACACTTTAGGTTTTATAGAAACAACCCAAAATTTCAATTTAGATATAGTATTTGCACATTTAGATCAGTTAGAGTCAATAATTCAGTATAGTTTTCTTAGAGATTCTAGATATAAGGGGTATCATTCATGGCATGATGGTTCTCACTTTTAGTTTTAGATTAGTTAGTTGACATAACTTCCATATCAAAATCCATGTTCTAGACACAAGTGATTGGGGGAAATGTGCATGACACATTGGTCTTCTTTTATTTCTGAGTTTAGTTTAATATCCATGAATTCTTAGTAATTGTGTGCCTTACTCCATCTACAAGTGGTTGACATGAATTTCAAATTGAAATTTCATATAAGTTTGACTTTTTGAGTACCCAAGTTCCTAAGTTAGCTTTCATATAAGCCTAGTACATTAGCTTCAGAGTGGCTTTCATACAAGTCTAACCTCCATCTTTCAAAATGGCCAAGAGTGGCCTAGTTTATACCATACATTTAGGCTATCCACGCCACATTGTTAGATTTCTAGAACATCCATGGGCTCTATGAGTCATCTCATATGACATCTATTCTATACTAGTATCATTCATAACTTTAATTCATGGGGAAATGATAGAGCCAAAGGGCCAACCTTTATATTTTTGAGCCACTTATTCAAAGGGATTGGACACATAGTCCAAACATCATTTAGCACATGCATGATTCATTAACTTCACTTAGTTGGTGATGATGGAGCTAAAGGGTCAGCCTTTACAATCTTGATACACCTTCTAGGGAATTAAGCACTCATATTTGTTCATGATATTACTCTTGATTCAAAACATACCCAACATCATCTAGCACAATCCAACATCAAAATAGATTTTGTATTGGTTCACATACTCAGTGAGGTATATTCATTCCTTTTCCTCTTACTCATCTTCTTTATGTTCTTATTTTAGATATAGTGTATCTAGTAAGAATTGATCTACTTTTATGTTTTCATTGTAGATTCACACTTCATAACATGTTCTCTCTATGCACATATAGCATCACATAGCTTCATGAGCTTCTCCCTTAAAGGTAAGTTTAGGTATTTTTTAACTTTCCTTTATCCTAGTATTTCACTTTTATGCATCACTAGAATAAAGTGGGGGCACAAATGTAGTCATATACAATGTAAAATTGGATGACTTAGGCATGGATAATGACACCCAACCCATAAGTCTTCCTACTTGATTACATAACCCTTCTAGGCTATTCTTTCACTGATTCCCAATCATCCACAACCTTCTAGACATAACCCTTATAGACCTAGGTAGTTATTTTAGACCCAAATACATCCCTCTAAGTCTCATTTCCTCTAGATAATAGTGCTTAACTTATATAGGAGCACTGAAACCTAGGGTGTCCTAATTTTGGTGCTATTATCAAAGTGCAAAATTGGTGCTAATGGTCAGATTCTTTTGGATCCTTATCTTTTTTCTTACTGACCTAACATGAAATCATTTAACCCATGATCATTGATTTCCTTGTAAAATGCCATTCAAATTCCATTTATAAGGGTTGACACTCATTTATAGGAAAGAATCAAGAATACAAGTAAGCACACTCAAACACTCTTCCCTATTCTCTACATATAGCCTTACAAGATCATTTCAAGCTTATTCAAACCTTTACACCAGTCCCTAACCATCCAAAGTACATCTAGTTTCGCATCTAGTTGCATTTATCATACATAATTGCACCAAGCAATTCAATGGGAGAACTACATTAGCTTGATCCCTCCTTGGAGTATTGGTATGTAAGCAGTATGCCCACACATGGTTTGTGAAATGCATCTAGTGTATCTCTTACACACTAAACCCTTCTCTATCTTCTCCAAGTTTCTATTCAAGTTCAAGCACAAAGATCTCCTAGGGATTTTAAAATTTGAAATAGATGCACAAAGAACTTTATAGGTTTCTAAGCTTCGATATTTATCTGACAAGGTAACACAATCATACCAAATAAGACCTAGAAAGCTTAGACCACCTAGACAATAGAACTAGACAATAGGGTGTCCCACTTTTGGTGCTCGTATCCAATCTAGAAACAAACCTCAAAATCTAGTTTTTGATAGTTTCCTAGTCTTGCTCCTCCAATATTAGACCCTATCTTAGTCTTGATCATTCAAAATAAGCTAAGTTAGATTTCTCATATTTATTACTATATTTAGAAAAGGTAAAAATAAAAATCTATTTACATAAACCAATATCTTAATTCTTGCATATTATTGACTAATTTAATTTACTCAGACCTATTTATTTAACTAGGAATAAAACTCCATTATTATGAAAAACAATTAAAAAAAACCATTTTCACCTAAAAATGAGCTCAATAAATCTATACAAATGCCTGAAACTCCCTTATTTGGAATTGAATCACCATGTTGAATACCTTATAACTTGTATTGACATCTTTGACCTATATTCACGTTGGTTTATTACTTTACCAGCTTTGAAAAGTGTATAGTACATGTATTTCATCTTGACCATTTTTAGAATACATGGAAGCTAGCCCAAAATACTTTTTTCTTCAATTTCTCTCAGCTTAAAGTTCACAAATAAATGTTAAACTTTCCAAAAACATGTGGAATGTTTATGAAAGGTGATGAAGGGGGAAAGATGAATTTGGGAGATAACCTATGACACCTCTTAGACTCACCCCTTTTCCAACCATGACATGACTAGGCTAGTACAAGACCAAAATGACATTTACCTTAATTTTATCAAATTAACCTTAATATTTGCTCTTAGACTTTAGAATTAATATTTTAAGATCTCATAAGGCATGACAAAGATATGAAAAAGTTTATTAAAACATGAAAAGTCAAGTTTCAACCTATAAGGGTTGATCTTTTTAACTTGGGGGTCAAATTGGTCAACAAGTCTAATTTAAGAAAAATAATTCTCTAAAGGGAGAAGTAGGCCCAAGTCATGCCCTCACACATTGAAATAAGATTATCCAAAATATATTTCCCTCTAAAAAATCATGTTTTTTCTAGTCTAAAAATGGTAGGTAGGATGAGCCCAATGTAGTTGGCAATGGATTTGGAAATAATCTTGTAAGAGATATTGATCAAGGTTATTGGCCTCCAACTAGTAAGAAGCTCAAGATCTTAGGCTTTGGGGATGACTTTGATATTTATTTGATTGATCATGGGACTAAGAGATTGATTTTTTAAGGCTTCTTTGTAGACTTGCAACAAGTCAAGACTAGTAAACTCCCAAGTGGCTTTTAAAATTCATAAGGGAATCCATTGAGGCCTGAGGATTTATAATTGATCATATAGTTCAAAGCCTCTATAAGATCCTACAAATTGAGTAGGGCATCACAAAGTTATTGGTCATCTGGCTTGAGCTTGTGAGGCACCACATTAAGTAAATTCTAAAAATATTTGGATAGTGTAGCTGTGAAAGGTTGGGCTTAGAAAACTAGATTATAATTCTCAAGAAAGGTTGAGGAAATATTAGACTAGGAGGTAATATGAGATTAAGCCACTTGAATGGCCTTAATTTACCCACAAGATTACTTGGATTTCAACACTTTAAATAATTCCTTGGAGGCTTTATCACTAATTTTGAGCCAGTGCAATTGAGTGTGGAACTAGGCACCTTTGGCTACATGACTATCCACCACCTTGTGGTGGTGTTTAAGGACAAAAACTACTCACTATAACTACACGTTGAAAGGATCAATCTCAATGGAATTAGAGACCCATTTGAACTCATTGAGCATGGCCTCCTTTAAGTGCTTATGAATTTGGGTAATATGGTGGTGTACAAAATGGCCTCATTCCACACTCAATCTAGCTGGGGGCATATGGGGGTTATGGGGCCATGTTCCAAATTTGTTGGATGAGTTAGATGGTACCAACATGACTTAGAATGGAAGTATTGATGTATAAAAAAATATTAATAAAAATTCACTATCTCAAAGTGCATTTTTATCAATAATGAGGTATAAAAAATCATGACTAGCATATAAAAGTGAAAAAGTCACTCTAGATTACAAAATATACATCACGGCAACCCTTGAGAGAGAAGTGACATCATATCATTAAAAAATACATTACACTATAAAATTCATTAATGTTTTTTATCCAAAAAAGATACAAAATAAAATAGAAAAACATAGAGCTAAGGACCATTAGACAACAACAACAAACATGGTGGCTAGAGGAGGTGAAGGAGGGGGACTAAATATCTTACACACTAGGTAATGGTATCCATAGGATCTACAATGTTAAATATGGAATCCCACCAATTTCTCTATTGATTTTCTTCAGTGTCCTCTACCTATCAAGTATGGGAGATAGTAAGAGTCAAGTGAAGAAATTTGTCATGGGAAGAGCACCCCAACTTATGCCACGACTATGTCCAAGCAAAGCAAAAATACCACCCCCACAAGGAGGTGACATACACTGGGGAAAGGAGATAAACTCTACCTGCTTCTTGAGCATTGATGCCAAAATCCTTATCCTTGACCCTTTTTAAAATATCTTTCTTTTCAAATTAAAACCACCCTGGAAATTATGTGTCTTTTAAAATTAAAATAACTTAAAAAAACATATTTATTTTAATAAATTATTTTTTTAATAACATTTATGAGATCAAGTAGTGTATGGGACTAAGAATAATAATAAGAGTGTTGTATGTGAAAATAAATGATTAAAATTGTGGATGTCCTATTAGTTTTGTGAAATGTCTAATCCCTTTTTGATGTTGGATCTTCTACTATGAATTTTGATTTAAAAATATTATTTTATCTAGCCTCAACTTTTTGAGCAAGATGATTAGATTATCTATTTTTCAGGTGTTCTGATATTTAATCTAGATATCACTATAAGCTGCACATTCCATGTTGTAGTATCATTATATCTCAAATATCTCTTTGGTAAAAAAATAGGCATGTTTTTTTTTCTCATTCTTCTTTAGGTGTTGTCCACTTACCAATTCTACACCTAAAATACTTTATCCTATAATGCCCAACATACAATGATATTTGGGTCAAGTACATAAAAATATTCAAAGTAGAATTAGGTTGGAGTTATTTAAAGAGATAAAATAAAATAATTTGAGGGTATGCTTACACAAATAAATAGGAGTAAGAACAACTTTATTAAATAAGAAACCATCCTTCAATTTATACATCATCTTACATTTTGAGAAATTTGTAATAAATTGTTATTCAATAAACCCTTGAATTTCATGAACATAATTAAAATCATTCAATTCACATTAAAATCATTGAAAATAAAAACACCTATATCTTTAAAAAATAAAACCATGTTGAAAAATGTCTTCAAAAAGTGAACCATCTTAAAAACTTGAAATGATCAAGATATAAAAATGGCAAAAGAGATAGACAACAATGATGGAGATAGTGAAGGTACTAGGGAATGTGCTCTTAGAAGATGTGGGTAAAGTGTAGGAGGATGTCAATCCAGGAATATATGTCACCTTTTGGGGGAAAAGGCAATACAACACTTACTCATAACATCTAGAAGATGACAACTGGTAGTGTGGCTTTGGTGGGTGATGCTAAGGAGGGCAGGAAAGGTTAATTCATAGGGGTAACTAGTGCACTATGACCTGGTGGTGGAACAGTGGATATTGGGAAGGATTTTAATAAAATGTAAATGGTGTTTGTAGATTTCCAAAATTCTTCAAACCCTTTTCATTCATGTGGGGATATTTTTAAATCAAACATAATTCATTTTAACCCTCTACTAGCACAATAATTGGTTAATAGGGTTTTTATTCCAAACCCTGAGCTCATTAGGGGTGCGATGGCATCTAAGGTGAGTGTTTATCTCCTATAAGTGGGTGTTGAAGTTGATGGGAAAATGCAATTGACATTTTAACCTATTTTTTAGGGGATATCCCATTGATGTTCTTTGATGATTTCCTAATTCTTTGGGTCAAGGATGAGGATCTAACAATTATTAACAAAGGGTTTAGGTACAAAACCCTTATTTGCAAATGTTTGGGTAAATGCCCCTCTTGGGATGAGATATCTATTTGTCATAGGAAGTTTGACCTAATATTTAAGAGGTATCTTTATCCTTGCTCTCTAATAGTTACTTCCTAGTTAGTTTTCAATCAATAGTGGACTGGTCTTTTGTGTGGGAAAATGGACCCTGATTCATGGGAAAACATGGCTTGTTTATATACCCTTGGGATGCCTTCTTTAACATGACTACAAATGTTCTCTCAAAATATCCTATGTGGATAAAATTATACAATATTATTTCGGCCTTGAGAGATCTTTGGATGCTACAAAAGTTGATAAACAAATTTTAGGGTTTTGTCAAATTTGATTAGGACATGTGGGCCCAACATAGATTTGTAATGGTCTATATTATGGCTGATTTTTTAAAACCCTTCCACTATTCTATCAGGATCGAGTCTTTCTTTGGTTCATTAATGAAATTCATCAATTATGAAGGGTTTCCTTTAAGATGTTTTAAGTGCAACTAGGTTGATCACAAAGTGGTGGATTGTCCAAAGAAATTTAGTGGAGGCAAAAACTCCTCCACATTGAAAAAATGGATTCCAAAGATTGGTTGTCCTAACTTTGATATTGTATTTTTTTTTAAAAAATTCAATACTAATTGTATCCATTCCTTAGGGCAAGGTAATGATATTATAACTAGATCCACCCTAGTAGGGGTGAGAGAATCACCATCTTCTCCTATTCATGATTTGGATCCTTATTTGGTTGAGTCCTTTGCTAATAAGTGCCCTTCTTAGGGGGATTTAGTCTTAGATGTTTAGTTGGATTACCAAAAAATAACCTCTAAGTTGATTACTCCTTTCATTGATAAGGGATATGTTTCTAGCCTTCATTTTGGGGGTTTGTTCTCCTTAAATACATTGTCTCTTGGATGTATAAAAGGTACTTCTAATCTTAATCATCATGGTCTTTGACCTTTTGAGGAAGTAGAAACTATGTAGGTTGAGGAAGATGCTGAGGCCTCTTTTTAGGTGGAAGAATAAGAGATATTTAGTTATAAAGAGGTGTTATCTCTTGGTCAAAAAGACTACTTGATTTCAAAAACAAATTATGGTAAGAAAAATAGTAGAAGGGGTAGAAAGATAGAGGTGGAACATTTTCAATTGAATGCTCTTATCTCCATTGATAGTGGCTCACACCAGACTTTAGATTCCCTTATTTATAGTAAGGGAAGGATGAATATGGTGGCACAAGGATGAGAGTTTGATATGGATGTTTCTTCACTCATTAGGTGAGTTATCTTTATGTTTTTTTCTCCCTTTTATTCTCTATCAGCAAGGTTTTTCTTCATAGTGTTTGGATTTTGTTAGGATAATGGGATATGTGCTCTAATTATTGATGGTTAGTTTGGCTATTAGGCTTTGAATTTCTTCTATGTATCATTTTAGATACTAGCTCAATCCTGTCTAAATTTCTTGGTTTCTTATTTTCAGGGACTAGGCCCAATTTTGTGCCCTAGATCTGGTTTTAACTTTGGTCAAAAGCGATACAAAAAAGAAAAAAAGCAAATCATTTTCAATACATTGGTACCTAATAATTAAAATAAATTTTAAAAATATTGGAATTTTGACCCCTTATCAAAATATATCCACTTTCCTTAAGATAAATGATAATAATTGATCTATTCATTCACATAAATGACAATGATTAATTTTATTTACTCACACAATTAATAATGGGAGTAATAACAATAAATTCCCAACATTCTCTACTTTAGTACAAACATTGAAACATATTAAAATAAGGATAAATGAAAGTAGCGAGGGAACCCATTGACCTATCATAACATAATCATGGATGGGACCACATCAACCAAGTCTAGTGGTGGGAACTTAAAGATCTGAATAGGGACCACATATTTGTTCATCCTCCACTCCATGTAGATACACACATTAGCTCACAATTGAGTATAATAACATGGGAAATAGGAATTATTACACCTACATATATTTATTTATTTTAAATGAGTATTGGCTTATCATTGATATGGTATATAACACACCACACACAAATAAAAATAAAAATAAGCTTGTTCCACTACTTCAGTTTGTAACCCCTTCATTATTGGAAAAATTGAGATCACTATTTGGCCTCGTTCCTTCATTGCCTCTAACCTCTGATACTAGTAATTTAATATACATATTCTTCATGTCATTAGGATCTTGATTAAATGGATAGCATATACTTCTCAATCTTTTTTTTACCAGTAACAACTAAGGTCTTATTCTTTAACTTTCCATCAAGTAGATCTTGTGTTCTTTATTTGTAATTGATAATGATGTGTCCATATTGTTTTCAATAATGAAAGCTATAATTCTTATTCAAAACATTATAAATTGACTCATGTTTATCTAAGTTTAATATTATTCAGCTCTATTTTTAACATACATAACAATTTCTTCTTTCTCTAAAGTTGTTCTTTTATTCTATTTTTATCATCTATCAATGAAGATATTGGGTCTTCTAAACTAGGATTTATTTTAATTAAAGTATGTTTGAATAACTAACCTGCATGTTGTTTTAGAGAAGTTATTGGGTCTTTTGGTGACTCAAGTGCCCATAATATTTCAAAATTTGTCTAAGTACTAAGTAACTTTAGAAGAATAGGATGATAACACTTGTCACAATCCCAATGACTAAAAGAAATGAAGACTCGATCGATCACTGAAGGCTGTGAATGTGAATAATAATGACAATTTCTAGGATTTGATGAGCTTGAAGACATTCTAGAGATGAAATGGAAAAAAATATTACAGAGTAGCCTGCATATGATCAACACTAGGCATACATGGACTAAAACATAATGTGATTAGTCTTTTTGGTCACTCAAAATGTTCTTTTAAAAAAAAGTCAAATACTCTTACAAAGAATATAACAATATTTCACTTTTGAATTTTTTTCCAAATCAACATAATATCCAAAATAAAAGTTAACAAGTTAGCCTTAACATTTTAGAAATATATCAATATTTGGACTCTAAGGTTATTTTCTAAATGAATCATGTTTTTAGACTGTGTCTGATTTTTTTAAAGGTAAGTGAGTCCCTCTTTGAAAATGAAAGGTGTTCGGGCACAACACATAGATTATTATCTATTATGTTCTTTGATAATTTAATCACCAAATTGATCATCCAACCATCATCATAATAATCATGATCATCATGAACAGTGCAAAATAAATCATCTATCATATTTTAAAGTACAACACTCACTTGTGCTAGAACATCTTCACTAAATTAGTTCTAAGAAAAGGTATTAATTTCTTCCAATGCCCATCATTTCTTTTGAATAATTATTTTTAAAGATGATCTCAATGACCCCTTGTAATGTTATTAAGATGCAGGTCATCCTAAAGATGGCATGTCAGGAAGATGCACTCTATCTTTTTTCTTGGTCAAGGTTGTATTTGAGCATCAAATTTACCATTTGAATATTAACTATTATATACTTACATATTAACTTAATAGTAGATCAATATCTATATACATCAACATTAAGAAGGATTAATTTAAAGACAACATACAAAAAAATATTTACTTCAAATAAACTATTGCCTGATGGAAGAGGTGATCTATGAATGCATCCTCCTCATCTTATGTTTATTCTATTTTGACTCATACCTTGATGAAGAGGCTTTTATCTATCCCCCTATACATAAAATTTTTTTAAAAAAAGTTTTTTATTTTTTTAAAATTTTTTCTACAACCATGAAAAAATAAAAATAAATATTAACATAAATTTCAATTTTTCTATGCAATATTAGGATTACTTAACTCATATGTTACATGTATACTTATTGATGAGGAGATTTTTCTTGCTGTGAAGTAGAAAATCTTAGTATAGAAGAAGAGTTTTATACAAAGGAATATTTATACATACTTGATGATGACATACTACCTATAAGACACAAACCCATAAATTGTTTAAACAATTTCTAGTTTACACAAAAATATATCTCTATTTTACTATTTAAATTTTTTATTTTAGAAAAAAATGTTCTTAAAAAATTCATGGAACAAAAATAAATTCCTCACCTCACTCCTAAAAATCAACTTGTTTCTTTTTTGTTTAAATTTCATAATTCTTACTTTCCAATAAAATTATAAATTGTCTTGTGTACCCTAATTTTGTATTATGCAAATAGTGAATCCTATTATCTTTAATTTTATTTTTATTAGTGGTGTAAAGTTTATGCTAATATTAGATCTAGTTTTGAACTGTTTTGATTAATAAATGGAAAAATGAATTAAAGCAAATGAAAAATGACCTAAAAATTACCCTATTGATGGCACAAATTATGCTTCATGTAGTAATGATTGGAATGAGTAATATTTTAGTCATCCTATTAGGAGACCATGCCATGAAATAAGAAGATCAATTGATTTAATTTAAATCATAAGTGGTATGAATTATCCTATAGGATGCCATTACCATTATAAAAAATTCATCTTTTAAATGATGAACCACTAGTATAGGATCGAGAAGTTACTCCACAATATTGGATGTAGAGAGCATAGAGTTGATTGCAAATCTCATAAAAGAAAAGAGGAAAAAGAGGAGTGGGTTATATAAGATAACTTTTTTATTATCATTTTGTGTGTCATTTAATCTCCTCCATTAGAGTGTGAGTTCACCCAAAGGGGTACCTAATGAATACTTAGACATACTCTAAAGAAGAGTGATAGAGGCAAGATTTAATTGCTAATGTAGCCTATGGTTTTATCAACTAGGATTTGGTGGTGTTTTTGATGGGGTTATTTCAAACTTCCTAGTGAGTTTTTAGTTTATTTCATATCTTGAATCAATGCCTTCTTGTCAATACAAGAACATGATTTACTTTATTCTTCAATGTAATTGTATGCAACAAATAAATTGATTAATTTTACATAATTAAAAAATGTTTTAGTTGCTTAATGTGCATATTCTTTATAGCCTTGTAAAGCATACAATGGAAAAACACTCATCAGACCTAGATGATGATTAGTTGGAAGCCAGTGTACTCCTTTGCATAAAGTAGAAGGATAAAATCTACACATTTAATTTTTTGGGTAACTACTCAATTGATAAACGATTCTCTCAACCATGTTATTACAATTATTTATAGACCTAACTCAAAAATCCATAAATTACCTTTGTTTTTGGTTTTTGACTTTAAAAATTATGATGACTTACCATGGAATGTTGACAATCCGATTGTTGTACCCACAGTACCCATAACCAACAATCATTGTAAATATATGCCTCTTAAAATAACATGAGCTCTAAAATAACCAATAGCCAAAAATAAAAAATACCCTTACATAAAGTAATTGTTGATGTTACATTTCAAGATTTGAATTTTATTTTAGTATTAAAAGTTCATTCATCGACAGGCCTTTATATATCCCCTTGTTTTTATTTCAAAGAGTATACAAAAGTGCAAGACAATATGTGTCCATATCCAAAAGAAAAAAATGACTACATTCCATGTTAATAATATAATCTATTTTTCTATCTATACCTCCTTAGTCTTGTCAATTGAAAGGGGCAAGAATATATATATCTTTTCCCTAGATTTCTTTTGTTGTTTTTACGTAGACCTTACAATTAACTAACATTTTTTGGTTATAATTAAAATGTTGTATTACTATTATATGTGTGTATACTATAATCTTTTAACCTTACATTTATTTTCATTTTTTACCACAAGCTTATTTTGATATACATATTTTGTCCAACGAGATTATTTGGATACATATAATATCTGTGACGAATCGTAGAGTTGAATCTATGCATGGCCAATATGTGGGAACTGATGTGAAGTAATAAATAAAACAAAAAATGCATATGTTAGGATTTAGAAAGAAATAAAGTAAGACTATTTTGTGTGGTTCTCAAGAGCTTTAACCCTTGCCTTTGAACTTCTTCCTTCTGGTTAAGAACCAACATGATTTTGTATATTCTTCACACCTAAGTTTTTAGATATATAAAATAGTGGTCAATAAAATAATAAAAAATAATAAAATCTTTGTTTATAACTCGTTATTTCTGGTTAAGATCCAACTTGATTTTGTATGGCAATCTTCATACATTAAACAAGGCTAAAATACTACAAGGAAGACCATGGGACACAAAAAATCCTTCACTATTACAAAGGAAGGAGTTGACAACGATGGGAGAAATATACAACAGAGATCATGGATTATGTACAACATAGATTAGGGATTACTAAAACCTCTTCTAAGTGATTTTAATGTTCTAACTTCCTTGATCTATACTGCATATTTATCCATGGCCCCCTCTTCACTCCTTATCTTTTGACAACTTCATGAAAATCAATGGTCTTTCTCATCCAGAGTGAAATGAGTTAAACTCTAAGGAATGACAACCAACAAGAGTTGTAGACAATTTTCTCCTTTGACTCCTCATAAGCTCTAACATCCCCTTACATAGGTTCTGTAAATCTCGTAAACTAGTATTAATTGTATTGCTCTATAAATAATATTAACTATTTTTGTCATCATCTTCAACTTGAGCATAACACCACCACCTCACTACTTCCAATTATATCAATGTGATATTTCAATAGTTATATCTTTAAAAAATTAAAACCACATAATTGTTGTTGAGTCTTAGTTCTAGAACAACTTCAATCATGCAATTGATTTAATAATCAATTAATATTTAGTTAATCTATTTTTAGAATAATAAAGCCTTAGAAAGGCTGGAAATAACTTTAGTTAATATTTCATTCAAGTTGTTTTATTTTTATTAGTTAAATAAATTTAGAATATTTTATTTATTTATTAGAAAAGCATGTTGACATGTAATTCAATAAATACATTGTAATTGATATTTATTATTATGGAGAATGATTCAAATAATTTAAAGAAGTAATTTTTATTTTGGATATTTTATATTTCTTCTAGTTATGCCATACTACATATATTTGGTTGTGAGTCTATTATTTTCTAGTTTATTTTTGGGCAATGGTTTATTTTTATATATTTAAAAAATCTTCAATTGTTATCAGAACAAGGTTTGCGTGGATTTTTTTGTTTCAGATCTTTCTAATAATATATCATGTCAAAATTTAACAATCTTCCTCTTCTATAATTTAGTGTAAACTATTATGATAGTTGGAGCATCAAGTGATGACTCTTTTGATAGGAAAAAAATTATGTTAGATTGTATAAATTGGTTATGATGAACCAATAGATTGAGCCACTATTCCATCTAATGATAGGCAAGCCAAGAAAGAAGCTAAGAATAAGAACTCACAAGATTTATTTCAAATTCAAGATCTAGATAGGAGTGTATTTCTAATAATTTTAGGTTCAAAGACAACCAAGGATGCTTGGAAGACTCTAAAAGAAGCTTACCAAGGTAGTGACAAAGTCAAAGTCGTTAGATTGCAAACATTGAAGAGAGAATTTGAAGATGCATGAAGTTGAAAGTGTGAGTGATTTCTATATAAGAGTAAAGGATGTAGTTAAAAATATGGCTACACTTGGATAAATGTTGAATAAAGAGGTTGTTGTAAAAAAGGTGTTAAGTTATCTGACACCAAGGTGGAATAATATTTCCATCATTAGCAATCAAAAATTTGACAACTCTTGAGTTTGATTACCTGGTTGGATCTCTTATATCCCATGAAGAAATACTAATAGACACATTAGATGAAAGTGATGATAATTATTTTGCCTCAAAATTAAAGATAATAAAAAAATGAAGGTACCAACATTAACAATACGAATATCCATTTACAATGCAAAGTCAATTTCAAAAACAATCAAGGACAAAGTAAAGACATGAATTACGGGTATTCAATAGTATATAATTATTCATGAGGATATAGAGGAAGAAGAGGTGGTTCAACTACAAGAGGTGGAGGTGGAGGTAGATTTGATAAAATAAATATTCAATGATATTACTATCACAGGTATGGTCACTTTGATTTGGAATGTAGATTAAAAGTAGGAAAATAAAATAGAAGTAATAATTATGCTAATGAGGATGGTAATGCTTCATAAAATTTATTCATTTCATATGAAAAAATTGAAGATATTTCTAATGAGATTTAGTATCTAGATTCAAGCTATTCTAATCACATGTCAGGGAATAATGTATTATTTTCTAAAATGGATAGAAATTTCAAAACCAATATCAAACTTGGTGTTGATAAATCTTTGGAGGTTGCAGCAAAGTTAACTATGAAGGTGAATAATGTAGAAGGTAAGAAAAGTATTAATGATATTTATTACACCCCAAATTTGAAACATAATTTGTTGAGTGTTGCATAACTATGTGAAAAGAACTATAAGGTGGTTTTTGATGATAAGTAATGCATGATCTGTGACAATAATTAAGGAAATAAGGTTGTTATAATTTTACTTATGTCTAATAATAGGATGTTCCCATTGAAGTTTAGAGAGCATAGTAATAGCCTTGCAAATATGGCATATGAAGATATAACTTGGTTATGGCATCTCAGGTATAGACACTTTAATTTTCAAAGTTTAAAGTTAATAACATCACAAGAATTATTTTATGGCTTTCCAAAGGTTTAAGAGCATAAATAAGTTTGTGAAGGATGTGTTATGGGAAAACATGTAAGAGAAAAGTTTCCAAAAATTAGTGTATGGAGGCCTTATCATCCACTTCAATTGGGTCACTCATGTATTTTTGGTCCTATGTAAACAAAAAGTTTGGGTAAGTCAACATATTTCACTACATTTATTGATGATTATTTAAGAAAGTGTTGGGCTTATTTTTTGAAGCAAAAAAGTGAAGTATTTGATACATTTAAGATATTTAAATCCCTTGTAGAGAATGAAAGTGGTTACAAAATAAAGTGTTTAAGGATTGACCATGGAGGTGATTTTTGTTCAAATGTTTTATAAATTATTGTGATTTAAATTGCATCAAAAGAAAACTCACAACTACCAATAATCCTCAACAAAATAGTGTGGCTGAAAGGAAGAACCATATAGTGGTTGAAATGGTAAGGATCATATTACAAATAAAGGGATTGGACAACTCTTTTCAAGGTGATGCAGTTGCTACAATAGTATATAGTTTCAATCAAAGCCCCACTAGTAAACTTGAAAAGATGACCCCATATGAAGAATGGTATGAAAAGAAGCCTAATGTCAAATATTTTAAAGTTTTTGGTTGTTTAACTTATGTTCATGTAGCTAATCAGAAAAGAAAGAAATTATATCCAAAGAGTGAGTATTGTAATTTTATTGGGTATAGTGAACACGGCAAAGATTATAGGATTTATAATCTTATCAATAATAGTGTACTTGTGTCAAGAGATGTTATTTTGATGAAGGTGGAGTGTATGGTCATGATAAAGATAAAGTCAATATTGATAAGTCTAAATCTACTTTTATTGATGGTAATTATGATGATATTACTATTGATCAGTCCACAAGTTCTTCAATGCCAAGTGATACAAGTCCATTAAATAACCCCTCATCTAGTACATGTGTTCCAAGCATATTTATAGCTTTAAGTGTAAGTCCATCAAATAGCCCCTCATCTAGTGCATATATTCCAAACATAGCTCTAACTTAAAGTCCTAGTTCTTTAAGGAAGGTGAAAATCTTGAGTGAAGTTTATCATCATACAAGAAGCTAAACACATGAAGAATGTCTAAGAGGTGAGACAATAAATTATTCTTTAATTACACAAGTTGATATTGAACCATCATATTTTGAAGATGCATGTACTAATGATGTTTGGGTGTAAGAAATTCAAGAAGAGATATATTCTATTCATAGGAATGATAATCGAGAGCTTATAGATCTTCCATATGACATGAAAAATATTGGTACTAAATGGGTCTACAAGACCAAGTGCAAAAGTGATGGAAGTGTTGAAAGACATAAGGCAAGGTTAGTTTCTAAGAGCTTCATGCAGAGGTATGTGATAGATTATGAGAGACATTTGACTAGTAGAAAAACAAGAAACTATTATAATGATGATTTATCTAGTAGCTCAAAATAGATGGAGTATACATCACATGGATGTGAAAAGTGCCTTCTTGAATGGGTGCTTAGAAGAGGAAGTCTATGTAGAATAGTCACAAGGTTTTGAAGTGAAAGGTAAATAATGTCGAGTCTACAACTTGAAGAAGGATTTTTATGGCCTCAAACAAGCACCTAGAGCATGGTATGTAAGGAGTGATAGATATTTTTAGAAAAATGGATTTAAAAAAAGCAAAAGTGACCCTACTCTTTACTACAAGCAAAAAGGTAATGATATCCTTATTATAAGTCTGTATATTGATGATTTGTTGTATATGGGCAACAATTCTAAGATGAAGGATGAATTAAAAATTGTAATGATGAATGAATTTGAAATGAAAGATTTAGTTCTCATGAAATAATTTTTAGGGATGGAGGTTCATCAATGTAAAGATGACATATTCATTTGTCAAACAAATTATGCAAATGATATTTTGAAGAAATTAAATATGGTTGATTTTAAACTAGTCTCCACTCCAACTGCTCATGGATTTATGTTATATAGAGAAGATGGTGCTGAAAGAGTTGATGAGACAACTTACATAAGTATTGTTGGAATCTTAATGTTTCTAACTCACATAAGGCTAGATATTACTTATTTAATTTTTATTGTATCAAGCTATATGTCAAAGCCATCTAAAATTCATATGAAGGCAACCAAGATAATTTTGAGGTATCTGAAAGGTACTATTGGCTTTGGTATTCATTATTATGCTACTAAAAAGTTTGAACTTTTTGGTTATAATGATTCTGATTGGGGAGGTAGTTTGGATGATTGGAAGTCAACATCTGGGAAATTTTTTTCACTTCGTTTTGGTTTGGTTACATGGATTTAAATGGAGTAAAGTTTAGTTTCTCTTTCATATATAGAAACAAAATATATTATAGTCACTTCATTAGGTACATAAGAATTGTGGCTCCAAAAGGTTTTAGAAGAAATTGGAGAGAAACAACATCAACCTACAGTGATTTTTTTGTGATAATGTTAGTGATATCAAATTAGCCAAGAATCTAGTGCATCACAATAGGTCAAAGTATTTTTATTTGAAGTACCATTTTATTCAATATTTGGTTCATAAGAAAGATGCAGAATTGAAGTATATAAACACACAGGAACAATTGAAGATATATTCATTAAAGCTATGGCAAAAGTTCAATTTTTAAAACTCTAAGATCAAATTTTTAGTTCACTCAACATCAAGGGGAAGAATGCTGGTTAACTATTGTTGAGTCCTTGTTCTACAACAGCTTCAATCTACAAAAAATCATGCAATTGATTTAATAATCAATTAATATTTAGTTAATCTATTTGTAGAATAATAAAGCCTTAGAAAGGCTAAAAATAAATTTAGTTAATATTTCAAGCAATTTGTTTTATTTTTATTATTTAGATAAATATAGAATGTTATATTTAATTATTGGAAAATCATGTTCACGTGCAATTCAATAAATACATTGTAATTAATCTTTATTATTATAGAGAATGATTTGAATAACTTGAATAATTAATTTTATTTTGGCTATTATGTATTTATTCTAGTTATACATGCTGCATATATTTGGTTTTGAGTCTATTATTTTATGGTTCATTTATGGGTAGTGGTTTATTGTTATATATTTGAAAAAATTTCAAATATTCATCGTTTCAAAATAAAACTATTTTTTATTGCAAATCTCATAAAAAAGTGAAAAAAGTAAAAGTCACACCTTAGAATGCAAAATACACATTAAGGTAAGCCCTTAGAGAGTAGTAAAATTACAACATTAAAAAATATGTTGCACTACAAAAGTCATAAGTATTGTTTAACCAAAAAAATATACAGATCCTGGGAACTTAAAAATTTGAACAGGGACCCACATATTTTTTCATTTTCCACTCCATGTAGATAAACACATTAGCTCATAATTGAGTACAACACTGAGGGAAATAGGAATAGTTACACCTACATATATTTTTTATGTTAAATGAGTCTTGGCTTCTCACTGAGATAGTATATAAAACACCACACACAAACACAAATAAAAAGAATCTTGTTCCACTACTACAATCTACAACCCCTTTATGAGTGAAAAACTTGAGATCACTGTTTGGCCTCCTTCCTTCATTTATTCTGACCTATGATACTATTAATTCAATATATGTATTATTCATCATTAGGATCACTTGAATGATCAATATTTACTTATGAATCATTTTTTTAAACAATAAAAACTAAGGACTTATTCTTTAACTTTCCATCAAATAGATCTTGTGCTCTTTATTTACAATTGATAGTGACATGTCCATGTTATTTGTAAAAATAAAAGATATATTATTTATTTGAATCATTAGAAGTTGACTCATGTTTATCTGACTTGAATAAAATTCAATGCTATTTTTAACATACATAACACTTTCTTCTTTTTCTAAAGTTGTTCCTTTATTCTATTTTTTTCATCTATCAGAGAAGATATTGGGTCTTATAAACTAGGATTTATTTTACTTAACATATGTTTGAATAACTAACTAGCAAGTTCTTTTAGAGAATGTATTGGGTCTTTTGGTGACTCTGGTGCCCTAAAGATTTCAAAATTTATCTAAGTACTAAGTAATTTTGAAAGAGTAGGATGGTAACACATGTCACAATCCCTATAGCTTAGAGAAATGAAGACTTGATTGATCACTGAAGGCCATGAATGCATATAATAGTGACACTTGGTAGGATCGGATGAGCTCAGAGACATCCTAGAGATGAAATGGAAAAAAAATGAAGAATAGATTGCATAGGATCAACACTAGACATACATGGACTAAAACATAACGTGATTTGTCTCGTTAGTGGATCAAAAAGTTCATTTTAAGAAAATGTAAATACTCTTAGAAATAATATAAAAATATTTCAATTTTTACTTTTTTTACAAATCAACACAATATATAAAATAATAAGTTAACAAGTCACCTTTAGCATTTCATAAATATGTCAATTATTAGACTTTAAGGTCATTTTCTCAATGAATCATGTCTTGAGAATTTTTCTTGAAAAAAATTTCTCAGACAAGTGGTTCCCTATTTGAAATTTTAAAAATGCGGGGGGGGGGGGGGTGTTGGGGTACAACACATAGCTTATTTTCTATTAGGTTCTTCATGATAATCATCACCAACTTGATCATCCACATAACTATCATAATAATCATGATCTTCATGAATAGTATAAAATAAATCATTTATCATATTTTAAAGTCCAACACTCTCTTATACTAGAACATCTTCATGATAAATAATTCTAAGAAAATATATTAGTTTTTTTCAACACCCAAAATTTATTTTGAATATATATTTTTTAAGATGATCTCAATGACCCCTTGTGATGTTATTAGGATGCAAGTCATCTTAAATATGGCATATCAGGAAGATGCACTCTAGTTTTTTTCTTGGTCAAGGTTGTATTTGAACATCAAAGTCACTATTTGAATATGAAGTATTAGATACTTACATATTAACTTAATATTAGCTCAATATCCATACACATCAACATTAATAAGGCTTCATTTAAAGACAACATACAAAAAAATTATTTACCTCACAAAAACTATTATTTGATGGAAGAGATGATCTATCAATGCGTCCTCCCCATCTTATGCTTATTCTATTTTGACTCATACCTCGATGATGAGGATTTGGTCTCTCCCCTTATACATAAGTTTTTGTCATCATCTTTCATGTGAGCATAACACCACTGCCTCATTACTAATTATATCAATGTGACATTTCAGTAATTATATATGTAAAAATTTAAAACCACATCACAAAATATCTCTCTTTTCAAACAAAAGCTAATTTTTAATTTTTTTAATAGACTCTTCAAATAAGATAATTAGATTATCTATTTTTAAGGTGTCATAATATTTGATTTGGATATTATTATAAGTTGCACACTCTATGATATCATGTCATTATATCTCAACTATCTCTTTAGTAAAAAAAATAGGCATATTCTTTTTTTTCTCATTCTTCTTTAGGTGTTGTCCACCTGTAAGTTTCACACCTAAAATACTTCATCCTAGAATGCCCAACATAAAATAATATTTGGGTAAGTACATAAAAATATTCAAATTAGATCTAGGTTGAAGCTATTCAAAAGATAAAGTAAAAGTATTAAGGGAGATACTTACACAAATCAATAACAGTAAGAACAACTTTATTAAAGAAGCAACCATCCTTCAATTTATAAATCATATTATAATTATGAGAAATTTGTAATAGATTGTGGTTATATAAACCCTTGAGTCTCATGAACATAATTAAAACCATTCAATTCAAAAGAAAACCACCTATATATTTAAAAAATAAAATCATGTTGAAAAATATCTTCAAAAAGTAAACCATCTTGAATACATTAGTACTTAATAATTAAAATCAATTTTAAAAAATAATGGACTTTAAAAATTATAATAAAAATATTTAAAACCCCTTATCAAAGTACATCCACTTTCCTTAAGATAAATGAAAATAGTTAATATATTCACCAATGTAAATGACAACAATTAATTTATTTACTCACACAAATAATACTGTGAGTAATAACACTAAATTTCCAACATTCCCTCCTTTAGTCAAAACATTGGAACATATGACAATAAAACTAAATGAAGGTAGAGAGGGAACCCATTGACCTCTCATCAACTAATCATGGATGGGACCACATCAACCAACTCTAGTGGTGGGAGCTTAAAGATTTCAATAGGGACCCACATATTTGTTCATCTTCCAATCCATGTAGATAAATAAATTAGCTCACAATTGAGTAAAATAATGATAAAAATAGGAATTATTACACCTACATATATTTATTTACATTAAACAAGTATTGACTTCTCACTAAAATAACATTTAACATAACCCACACAAACATAAATAAAAAGAAGCTTGTTCCACTACTGTAATCTGCAACCCCTTCGTAAGTATAAAACTTGAGATCACGGTTTGGCCTCCTCCCTCCATTGCCTCCAACATCTGATACTATTCATTTAATATAAATATTCTTCATCATTAGGATCACTTCAATGGGTAGTATTTACTTCTCAATCACTTTTTCTTCTAGTAACAACTAAGCACTTATTCTTTAACTTTCCATCAACTAAATATTATGCCCTCTATTTACAATTGATAGTAACATGTCCATGTTATTTACAATAATAAAAGATATATATTTTATTTTAATCATTGGAAGTTGACTCATGTTTATCTAAGTTGAATAAATTTCAATGCTTTTTTAACATACATAACACTTTCATCTTTCTCTAAATTTGTTCTTTTATTCTATTTTTTTCATCTATTAGAGAAGATATTGGGTCTTCTAAATTAGGATTTATTTTACTTAAATTATGCTTGAATAACTAAACAACATGTTGTTTTAGATAAGATATTGGGTCTTCTAGTGACTCGAGTACCCAAAAGATTTTAAATTTTGTCTAAGTACTAAGTAGCTTTAGAAGAGAAAGATAGTAACACATGTCACAATCCTAATGAATCAAAGGAATGAAGACTTGGTCATTAATTTAAGTCCATGAATGAGAAAAATAGTGACACTTGGTAGGATCTAATGAGCTCAGAGACATCTTGAGATGAAATGGAAAAATATTGATTGCAAAATAGCCTGTATAGGATCAACACCATTCATACATGGACTAAAACATAATGCTATTAGTCTCATTAGTAGCTCAAAATGTTCATTTTTTAAAAATTCAAATACTCTTAGAAATAATATATAAATATTTCATTTTTGACTTTTTTACAAAGCAACACAATAGTACCAAAAATAACAAGTTAACAAGTCAACATTAGCATTTTAGAAATATGCCAATATTTGGACTCTAAAATTATTTTCTCAATGAATCATGTCTTTAGACTTTATCTTGAATAAAATTTCTAAGGAAAGTGGGTACCTATTTTAAATTTTGAAAGTGGTGGGTGTTGGGGCATAACACATAGATTATCATTTATCAGGTTCTTCATGATAATAATCACCAACTTGATCATCCACATAATCATCATAATAATCATGATCATCATGAACAATGTACTATAACATCTTAACTATAAATAATTATAATAAAAGGTATTAGTTTCTTTCAACACCCATCATTTCTTTTGAATAATTGTTTTTAAGATGACCTCAATGACCCCTTGCAATGTTATTAGGCCATCTTAAAGATGGAATGTCAGGAAGATGCACTCTATCATTTTTATTGGTAAAGGTTGTATTTGAACATAAAAGTCACTATTTGAATACGAATTATTAGATACTTACATATTAACATAATATTAGCTCAATATACATGATACACATCAACATTAAGAAATCTTAATTTAAAGACAACATACAAAAAAAATATTTATCTCAAAGAAATTATTGTCTAATGGAAGAGGTGATCTATCAATTTATCCTCCTCATCTTATTCTTATTGTATTTCAACTTATACCTCGATGATGAGAATTTGATCTCTCCCCATATACAAAAAAAATATTTTTTATAATTTTTTGTTTTCTACAACCGCAAAAAAATTAAAACTAAATATTAACACAAATTTCAAATTTTCTATGCAATATTAGGATTGCATTCAAACTCGTATGTTGAAAGTATACTAATTAATGAGGAGATATTTCTTGTGAATTAGAACTTAGTATAGAATATGATTTTATTACAAGGGAATATTTATAAATACTTGATGATGACATATTGCTTATGAGACAAAAAACCATAAATTCTTTAATCAATTTCTAGTTTATAGAAAAATATATCTCTATTTAACTATCTATTTTTTAAATTTAATCTTAGATAAAAAATGTTATTAAAAATATTAAAAATAAATTCCTTGCCTTACTCTCCCAAGAATCAATTTGCTTCTTTTTTATTCTAATTTCATAACTCTTACTTTCCATTGAAATTACAAATTATCTTGTGTACCCTAATTTTGTATTGAATCCTATTATCCTTAATTTTATTTTTATTGGTGGCATAAATTTGGTGATAATATTAGATCTAGTTTTTCACCATTTTACATAAAAAATAGAAAAATTAATTTAAACAAATGAAAAATGGCACAAAATGGCCCTATTGATGGCACAAATTACACTTCATGTAGTAATGACTGGAATGAGTACTATTTGAGTCATCCTATCATGAGACCATGCCATGAAGGAAGAAGAACACATTATTTAATTTAAATCCTAAGTGACATGACTTGTACTATATGTTGCCACCCTAAATAGAAACAATTCACCTTTTAGATAACCAACAACTAGTGTAGGATCTAGAAACTACCCCATAATATTGGTTGTAAAGATTATAAAGTTGACTACAACTCTCATAAACTAAAAGAGGAAAAAGAGGAGTGGGTTAAACAAGATGACTTGTTCATTATCATGTTTTGAATATTTAATCTCCTCCATTAGAGTATGAGGTAACCCAACTAGTGGCACCTAAAGAATATTTAGCCATAATCTGAAGAGGAGTGATAAAGGTAAGCATTCATTGGTGATGTAGCCTATTGGTTCCCAATTATACACCTATTTCTCTCAGCCTTACACACTTAAATAAAATGGAAAAAAAGGATGAGAAACCTATTAGTATGTCATTATAGTTAGGGGAAGGTTTGGCATCAAGAATGGACTAGACATAGAAATTGATTGAGAGGCATCAACAAAGGGTATGGTTAGTGTTGAGTTGTGGAGCTACAAGCTTCACCAAATGAGTGAGTGCAGAAGTTGCAGGAGTCACACAGTCACCGAAGACAGTTAGGAATGGACCAGAGGCTGCCAATGTCGATCATGGATCGGCTGACATCAGTCATAGGCAGACAAGCAGGGATCGACGTCGGTCACCTGTGCATCCAAAATCTATTTTCATGGACAGAACAGAATGTTTGCATGATAGGATTAAGTGTTAGTATTAAGTCCACATCTCTATCTTTAGTAGGACTATTTTGAGCCCTTGATTAGGAGGTGCATCTAATGGTTGTGAATGCATTGCTCATGATCCCTAATCTTATATAATGGGATAGATCTTCATAGCTTGTGTGTATGAGAATAATACAAGACATATTGTACATGTGTGTATCAGTCCAGGTTGTTGGAATTGATTGTAAACTCTTGAGGGAAAGAGATTTGTACATCTGAGAGGTGTGAGAGGAAAGTGTGATTTTTCTTCATTGTATTTCCTTCTGGAAGAGTTTAATATAAGTTTTCAGGGTGGTTTCTTGTATCTCTTATTCTTTGCTATTTCTGATTCTAGTTACTTATTATTCGGGTTTAATTTTGTGTTTAGTTGCTTGCATAAAAGTAATCAAGTTTGTTGGTTGATCCCCAACAAGTGGTATCAGAGCTCAGGTTGACTAACAGGTGTTTCAAATTTGGTTAGTGTTTGTTGATTACAGGTCACTCACAGGTGTTTCTGTTTGAGTGGGAGAAGCAATGGCAGAAGAAAGTAAACTGAGAATGGAGAAGTTTAATGGCAAGAATTACCAATTATGGAGAATGCAAATAGAAGATTACCTATATCAGAAAGATCTATACTTATCGTTAGGTGGGGTTTCAAAGAAGCCCACAGACATGGAAGATGAAGAATGGGAAGTTCTTGATAGAAAGGCTCTTGGATCTATAAGATTGAGTCTGGCATCTACTATGATATCTAATTTATCACAGGCAAAGTCAACAGTAGAGTTAATGACTACTTTAGCAAATTTATATGAAAAACCCTCAACTTCAAATAAGGTATATCTTATGAAGCAGTTATTTAATTTGCAAATGCAGAAAGGTGGATCTATATCTAACCATCTAAATGATTTCCATGGAATTGTAAATCAATTAAATTTAGTCAAAATAGTGTTTGATGATGAAATTAAAGCTCTATTAATCTTATGCTCTTTACCTGAGAGCTGGCATAGCTTGGTAATGGTAGTTAGTAATACTGCATCTGCTTCAAATATTTAAAAAGTAGATGATGTTGTTAGTGTAATCTTGAATGAAGAAATTTGTAGGAAAAGCACAGAGGAAACATCAAGGAAAGCTTTAAGTTTTGAGAGCAGGGGAAGGCAAAAAGAGAAGGCTAAGCATAGGAGATCAAGGTCTAAGTCAAAGATGAGAGGTAGATCCAAATCCATAAATGGCAGGAGGATAGCCTGCTGGAATTGTGGAAAGATAAGGCATATAAGCAAAGATTGCTGGTCAAAACCTAAAGAAGACAATCAGCATGAAGGTAAAGAAGAAGCAAAAGTTACAGGTATTATTGCACAAGACACTCTTATATTCTCTTTGCATAATAATATAGAATCTTAGGTTTTAGATTCTAGTGCATCTATTCATACAACCCTAAATAGAGAATATTTTAGTGACTATGTCCATGGAGATTTTGGAATAGTTTATTTAGGGGATGATGAGCCTTCTAAAATTATTGGCAAAGGAAAAGTGCAGGTGAAAATGCAGAATAGAAACACATGGGTGTTGAGAGATGTCATGCATGTTCCTAGCCTGAAGAGGAATCTAATTTTTGCAAGAAAGTTGAGGGATGAGGGTTGCATAGTAACTCTCACAGTTGAATCTTGGAAGGTTTCCAAGGGTGCACTTGTATTGGCTAGAAGTAAGAGAGTAGGTACTCTCTATTTATGTAATTGTATTACTAATAATTCTCCTTTTGTATTATCTACTTCAGATGTAGATGCAAAGTTGTGGCACCAAAGGCTTGGCCACATGAGTGAGAAGGGAATGACTATTCTTAAGTCAAAAGGTAAGCTTTCAAATTTGAAAAGCATAGATCTAGATTTTTTTGAGCACTGTATTTTTGGGAAACAGAAGAAAGTGAGTTTTCTCAAGACTGGGTCAATAAAGAAGAATCATAAGTTGGAGCTTGTTCACACAGACGTGTGGGGACCAGCTCAGGTTGCTTCTATTAGAGGATCACAGTACTGTGTTTCTTTCATAGATGATGCTACAATAAAGGTATGGGTCTATTGTATAAAGAAGAAATCTAATTTTTTTGACACTTTTAAGATTTGGAAAGCTTTAGTTGAGAATGAAATAGACAGGAGATTGAAGTGCTTTAGATCTGACAATGGTGGTGAGTTCTACAGCTACAAGTCCAATTGGTATTGTTATATGCATGGAATATGTAGGCAAAGGATGGTTCCAAGGACACCTTAGCAAAATGGAGTTGTTGAAAGGATGAATAGAACAATAATGGAGCATGCACGGTGTATGAGGTTGCATGCTGGTTTGCCGTTAGAGTTTTGGGTAGAAGTTGTGGATACTACAGTTTACTTGATTAATAGAGGACCCTCTACAGCTCTGGATGGTGGAATTATAGAAGAGGTATGGATAGGTAAAAAGGTAGATCTCTCATTTCTCAAAGTTTTTAGTTGTGAAGCTTTTGTGCACATTGATAAGGAAAATAGAAGGAAGCTGGATGATAAGTCTATGAGGTGCACATTTATTGGTTATGGCTTTGGAGATTTCAGATTCAGGTTTTGGAATCTAGGAACTAATAAAATAATTAGGAGCTGTGATGTTGTTTTCAATGAAAAAGTGATGTATAGTGATCAGCTCAAGAAGCTAAAGAATTTTGAGCAAGGCCATGAAAAATTAGATGAGGTGATGGTCCAAAATGAGCTCGTGGGAAAGAATAATCACAGATAGGAAAACACAGAGACTGACATCAGTCAGGCAGGAATCGACATCAACAATACAGGAACTGATGTCGGTCATACAGTGACTGACGTCAGCTAGGAAGGAACCAATGTTGGTCATGTGAAATCAATGTCGGCCAGTAACAGGCCTCGAGGTGACCGAGGTCGGTCACTGTCAGAGAATTTGGGTGGACAGCGTGTTGAGAATGAGTCTCAAATACCCTTGAGGAGGTTAGAAAGGGTAAGTAAACCTCCAATTCGATATTCCCCTTCATTATTTTATTTATTGCTTATTAATGGTGGAGAACTAGAGAGTTTTGATGAAGCAATACAGGTGGAATCCAAGAATCAGTGGGAGCTAGGCATGAATGAAGAAATTGATTCCTTGAAAGAGAACCAAACATGGGATTTGGTTGAGTTGCCAGCGGGAAAGAGGACACGGAAGAACAGATGGATCTACAGATTAAAGGAAGGTGAGAATGGACAAATGAGATATAAGGCTAGGTTGGTAGTGAAAGGATTTGCACAAAAACTAGGTATTGATTTTGGTGATATTTTTTCTCTTGTAGTTAAAATGACTTCTATATGGACTGTATTGTCTTTAGTTGCTATTGAGGATTTGCATCTTGAGTAGCTTGATGTTAAGACAATGTTTCTTCATGGAGATTTTGATGAAGAAATATATATGGATCATCTAGAAGGATTTGAGGTCAAAGGTAAGGAGAAGCTAGTGTGCAGATTAAAGAAAAGCTTGTATGGTCTCAAGCAAGCTCCTAGACAGTGGTATTTGAGATTTGATAGGTTTATGACTGAGCATGGCTACAATAGATGTCAATCTAACCATTGTGTGTATTTTAAGAGACTGGATAATGGTAGATATATTATTTTATTATTGTATGTATATGATATGCTGGTTGCAGGATCACACATGCAGGATATCTCTGAGCTTAAGGTGAAATTAGCTCACACATTTGCCATGAAAGATTTGGGAATAGCAAAAAAAATCCTTGGCATGAGTATTAAGAGAGACAGGAAAAATCACAGGTTGATTTTGTCTCAAGAGGATTATGTGAACAAGGTGTTGAAATGGTTCAATATGCAGGATGCAAAACTGGTGAGAACACCTATGGCTGGACACTTTAAGTTGAGTAAAGAATAGTGTCCTAATTCACATGATGAGGTAGAGTACATGAGTAGAGTTCCATATGCTTCTGTAGTTGGGAGCTTAATGTATGTAATGGTATGTACTAGACCAGATATTGCCCAATGTTGGGAAATATGGAAGCACACAATTGATTACCAAATACAAGCAACTTACATGCAGAATTAACTAGAATCACAAGTAACTAGAATTCAGAAACAACACAGAATATGAGAGACAATACACAACTTGTATTAATACTCTTCTAGAAGGAAATACAACAAAGAAGATTGCCACAGTTCTTATTCCTTACACACCTCTAGGGCTCCCACACCTCTAGGGCGTAAACAGTAAATCTTCCCTCAAAGCTCTCTCTCTTATGGTCCCAACACACAACTCAAACACAAATTTAGTGTTCACCTCCAACCAACCAGTATCCACTACTGCCAGTACTCTAGTGCTCCATGCACTCCACAAGTTCTCCATGCACTCCAAGTACACAAATGTACTTTAAGTAGATCTCCCCTGAACTGCAACAACCTGCAACCCAACTGATCTCACTTATGGAAGGATCTTCCTTGCCTTCCTCTTTGCTCTCTTTCTGAGTACACACTATACTCCAAGTAGATCTTGCCTAATCCTCCTCCCTGTTGTGTTGCTATCATCCCTGATCTTGTACACCTGCAAATCAATCTGGTTCTGCACACCTGCAAACCTAGATCATGCACACACATACACCTGTAGATCAATGATCTTACTTACCATGCAGATCTCCTAACGTAGCCATGCACACCTACTGACCAAGATCATACATACATGAAGAACCCCTCTGATTCTCCAAAACCAGCACCCACACTTGGCACTGTTGTGGAACTAGGAGGAACACCCTTGCTCACTTCACACATAGGAGTTAACTTTGCTCAACTCAAACTAGAATAGTTTACAATATAGCCCATGAGTCTCTTAAATAGATCTCATGCAAACAATAATTAGACACCCAATTACAATAATTAGATCCACAGCTTCTAGTCTAAATTTGGCTCTTGACATGTAAACACTTGGTTTGTTAACTAACTGCCCATAAAAATTGTAGTTCTAAACCGCACAGGCGACCGACATTGGTCCCTGTCTGCCTGGAGGTGATCGACGTCAGCCGATCCCTGACTGACGTCGGTTGCTTCTCTTCACTAACCTGACCGATGCCGATTGATCAGACCGATGCTAGTTGCTTTACAACTCAACAACCTTCAGCAACCTCCTCTCTTATTTGCATCAATGAAGCTTTTAGCTCCACAACCTAAAAATCTCCCATTTGGAGATAAATAGTTGCACTGTACCTATACTTGTACCTATACCTGTACCCTATCTAATCTATTTCTTGGCTTGTATCCCTCTTCAAGATCAATCCTGAAGACCAACCACCACACAACTTGTGGTGCACCTCCTGTCATCCGAGTAACCTGCCACATCTGAACCTATAAACCTATGTAGTGAAGTCCTAACCCTGCATAGCATGAATCCCTGCTGTTGGTCCCTCTCAAATACCTGAGAACCCACTTCCCCAAATTGGCTCCTAAGTCTCTGACAGCTCCCACTGCTTGGAAAAACTCAGGTTTATACTAGACCTCATGTGATTTCGGACACTAAACTGTCCAGCCCTTGGTGTGATCTGGTTTTTCATCCTGTATATTGAACCTCACTAACACCTAATTCACATCAGCTCCCACTGGAGACAAAATCACCCTGTGATCCTCCATGTCTCTCATGCCAAAGAATTTTGCTGCTCCAAATTCCTCATGACATGCCACTGAACTAACCTTACCTTTAGCTCAACAAAACCTTGTATGTCTGAACCTGCACCAAGCTCATCCTCCACATATAGTAACAAGATAATGTTGCGACCATCATCCACCTGGTAAGACAAACACAATGGTTATACTGACATTGACTAAAGCCCTACTTTGTCATCCACCTGGTACCACCTGTCAGCCCTATACCACTGTCCTGCAACTTCCACAAGACCATATGACCTGGCCTTCCATCTCACGTATCTATTCTCTCTATTATTAAACTAAGGAATCCATTCATCTCTATTCTTTCTTTCGGCTGGCAACCCTACCAAATCTCCTGCTTGGTTTTGCATCATATCCTACCATGCTCCCACTGTTTCTTAGATCCTTCCTACTCTGTAGTGAGCAACGAGTATAAAGAAGATAAATAATGAATTTGAGGCTTACTTACCACTTTCAATCCTCCATATGGGCATTTGAGACTCCTTGACAGCTTGTTGTCTGCCCAAAATCTGTTACAATGACCAACCTCAGTCACTACATAGTTTGCATCCGATCGACGTCGGTTTCCATGTGGCTATCCTAACTACCAACTCTACCGATGTCAGTGTCCCTGTTGCAGATGTCGATCCTCTTGACCGATGTTGGTCTTACCTATTGCCGACATCGGTCCTCTTGATCGACATCAATCTTACCTTGCCCGACATCACCGACTTCGATCTGTACATGACCGACATTGGCACCTGTCTATTCGACGCTGATTCCTCCTGACTGACACTGGTACCTGTGTTTGCCTGTGAGTGATGACTCTTTACCCATGAGCTTTCTTTGAATCAAATCCCTGTCCAAATTGCTCTGCTTAGAGGTATCCAGCCTTCTCCTCTGATCTCTATCTGCCATCTCCTCCAAGAACACCAAGGCTTTTCAGTTCTTAAGCCTGTCAAAGACATCTGACTTCCTCTTAAGAATATGCATCTCCTTCTTTCTCATGTGACCAAACCTATAAAGCCATGTCTCTACAATAGAAAAAGAATCAGTAATATAAGCAAGTTGATAAAGAGTACCTGCTTTCTTACCACTAGCTAATTCAAGTGCATCCACTGTGAGAGTTCTTGTGCATCTCTCATCACCCAAATTCCCTGAAGAAATTAGCCTTATCTTCAAGACCAGGACCTGCATGACCTCCTTCAACACCTATGTGTTGGCTGCCTGCAATTTCAGCTTCACTTCCCCTTTGCCAATTCTTTGGCAAGGCACACCAGCCCCTAAATAAATCTTTCCAAAGTCTCCAAAGACCTTAACATAGAAAAATACTCTATTTCAGACTATATGGAAAGAGACAATAGAATCTATAAAACAAGATTCTACTTTATCCAAGAAACCTCCCAGAGCATCCTGTGCAACAACACCTGCATCTTCAGTTCCTTCATGCTAATCTGCTACCAACCAACAATATTATTTTCCCTACTCTTTCTTTCCATAAGACCGTAATTGACCATCTGTGCTTTTCAGTTCCTCCATTCTTAGCTTACTTTCTTCTACCATTGCTCTACTCCCACTCAATCAGAAACCCCTGAGAGTGACCGGTAATCAAACAAAAACCTACTCCCTGCAACCTTAGCTCTGATACCACTTATTTGGAAATACGGAAGCACACAATTGATTACCAAATATAAGCAACTTACATGCGAAATTAACCAGAATCACAAGTAACTAGAATTTAAAAACAACACAGAATATGAGAGATAATACACAACTTGTATTAATACTCTTCCAAAAGGAAATACAAAAATGAAGATTGCCACAGTTCTTCTTCCTTACACACCTCTAGGGCTCCCACACCTCTAGGGCATAAATAGTAAATCTTCCCTCAAAGCTCTCTCTCTTACGGTCCCAACACACAACTCAAACACAGAGTTGGTGTTCACCTCTGACCAGCCAGTATCCACTACTGCCAGTACTCCAGTGCTCCATGCACTCCAAGTACACAAACGTACTTTAAGTAGATCTCCCTTGAATTGTAACAACCTGCAACCCAACTTATCTCACTTATGGAAGGATCTTCCTTGCCTTCTTCTTTGCTCTCTTTCTGAGTACAGACTATACTCCAAGTAGATCCTGCCTGATCCTCCTCCCTATTGTGTTGTTGTCCTCCCTGATCTTGCACACCTATAAATCAATCTGGTTCTACACACCTAAAAACTTGGATCATGCACACACATACACCTATAGATCAATGATCTTACTTACCATGCAGATCTCCTAACGTAGCCATGCACACCTGCTAACCAAGATCATACATACATTAAGAACCCCTTTGATTCTCCAAAACCAGCACCCACACTTGGCACTGTTATGGAACTAGGAGGAACACCCTTGCTCACTTCACACATAGAAGGAGCTAACTTTGCTCAACTCAAACTAGAATAGTTTACAATACAACCCATGAGTCTATTAAACAGATCTCATGCAAACAATAATTAGACACCCAATTGCAATAATTAGATCCGTAGCTTCTAGTCTAAATTTGGCTCTTGACATGCAAACACTTGGTTCGTTAACTAACTGCCCATAAAAATTGCAGTTTTGAACCACACAAGCGACTGACGTCGGTCCCTGTCTGCCTGGAGGTGATCGATGTCAACCGATCTCTGACTGACATCAGTTGCTTCTCTTCACTAACCTGACCAACATCGACTGATCAAACCGATGCCAGTTTCTCTACAACTCAACAACCTTCAGTAACCTCTTCCCCTGTTTGCATCAGTAAAGCTTTTAGCTCCACAACCTAACGATCTCTCACTTGGAGATAAACAGCTGCACTGTACCTATACCTGTACCCCGTCTAATCTATTTCTTGGATTGTATCCCTCTTCAAGATCAATCTTGAAGACCAACCACCACACAACCTATGGTGTACTTCCTATCATTTGAGTAACCTACCACATCCGAACCTACAAACCCATGTAGTGAAGTCTTGACCCTGCATAGCATGAATCCCTACTACTGGTCCCTCTCAAATACCTGAGAACCCACTTCCCTGAATTGGCTCCTAACTCTCTGACAGCTCCCACTACTTGGGAAAACTCAGGTCTATACTAGACCTCATGTGATTTTAAACACTGAACTATCCAGCCCTTGGTGTGATCCAGTTCTGCATCCTACGTATTGAACCTCACTAACACCTGATTCACATTAGCTCCCACTAGAGACAAAATCACCCTGTGATCCTCCATGTCTCTCATGCTAAAGAATTTTGCTGCTCTAAATTCCTCATGACATGCCACTGAACTAACCTTACCTTTAGCTCAACAAAACCCTGTATGTCTGAACTTGCACCAAGCTCATTCTCTACATATAGTAATAGGATAATGTTGCGACCATCATCCACCTGGTAAGACAAACACAATGGTTATAATGACATTGACTAAAGCCTTGCTTTGTCATCCACCTGGTACCACCTGTCAGCCCTATACCACTATCCTACAGCTTCCACAAGACCATATGACCTGGCCTTCCATTTCATGTATCCATTCTCTCTATTCTTCAACTAAGGAATCCATTCATCTCTATGCTTTATTCTGGCTGGCAACCTTACCAAATCTCCTGCTTGGTTCTGCATCATATCCTGCCATGCTCCCATTGTTTCCTAGATCCTTCCTACTCTGTAGTGAGCAACGAGTATAAAGAAGAAAAATAACAAATTTTAGGCTTACTTACCACTTTTAGTCCTCCATATGGGCATTTGAGACTCCTTGACAGCTTACTGTCCACCCAAAATCCGTTATAGTGACCGACCTCGGTCACTACACAATCTACATCCGATCGACGTCGATTTCCATATGGCTGTCCTAACTACCAACTATTTCGATGTTAGTGTCCCTATTTTTGATGTCGATCCTCTTGACCAATGTTGGTCTTACCTATTACTGACATCGATCCTCCTGACTGACATCAGTCTTACCTTGCCCGACATCACTAGCTTCAGTCTGCACATGACCGACATTGACACCTGTCTGTTCGACGCCAGTTTCTCCTGACTGACGCCGGTACCTGTGTTCTCCTGTGAGTGATGACTCTTTACCCGTGAGCTTTTTTTGAATCAAATCCCTATCCAAACTGCTCTGCTCCACTGATCTCTATCTGCCATCTCCTCCAAGAACACCAAGGCTTTCCAGTTCTTAAGCTTGTCAAAGACATCTGACTTCCTCTTAAGAACATGCATCTCCTTCTTGCTCATGTGACCAAGCCTACAAAGCCACATCTCTGCAACAAAAGAAGAAATAGTAATATAAGCAAGTAGATAAAGAGTACCTGCTTTCTTACCACTAGCTAATTCAAGTGCATCCGCTGTGAGAGTTCTTGTGCATCTCTCATCACCCAACTTTTTTGAAGAAATTAGCCTTATCTTCAAGACCAGGACCTGCATGACCTCCTTCAACACCCATGTGTTGGCCACTTGTAATTTCAGCTTCACTTCCCCTTTACCAATTCTTTGGCAAGGCACACCAGCCCCTAAATAAATCCTTCTAAAGTCTCCAAAGACCTTAACATGGAAAAATACTCTATTTCAGACTATATGGAAAGAGGCAACATAATATATAAAACAAGATTCTTATTTATCCAAGAAACCTCCCAGAGCATCCTGTGTAACAACCCCTGCAACATCTGCATCTTCAGTTCCTTCATGCTAATCTGCTACCAATCAACAATATTCTTTTCCTTGCTCTTTCTTTCCATAAGACCGTAATTGACCATCTGTGCTTTTCAGTTCCTCCATTCTTAGCTTACTTTATTTTGCCATTGCTCTACTCCCACTCAATCAGAAATCCCTGAGAGTGACCTATAATCAAACAAAAACTTGCTTCCTGCAACCTTAGCTCTGATACCACTTGTTGGGAAATACGGAAGCACACAATTGATTACCAAATACAAGCAACTTACATGCAGAATTAGCTAGAATCACAAGTAACTAGAATTCAAAAACAACATAGAATGTGAGAGATAATACACAACTTGTATTAATACTCTTCCAAAAGGAAATACAAAAAAGAAGATTGCCATAGTTCTTCTTCCTTACACACCTCTAGGGCTCCCACACCTCTAGGGCATAAATAGTAAATCTTCCCTCAAAACTCTCTCTCTTACGGTCCCAACACACAACTCAAACACAGAGTTGGTGTTCACCTCCAACCAGCTAGTATCCACTACTGCCAGTACTCCAGTGCTCCACGCACTCCACAAGTGCTCCACACACTCCAAGTACACAAATGTACTTTAAGTAGATATCCCTTGAACTGCAACAACCTGCAACCCAACTGATCTCACTTATGGAAGGATCTTCCTTGCCTTCCTCTTTGCTCTCTTTCTGAGTACACACTTTACTCCAAGTAGATCCTACCTGATCTTGCTCCCTATTGTGTTGCTGTCCTCCCTGATCTTGCACACTTGCAAATCAATCTGGTTCTGTACACCTGCAAACTTGGATCATGCACACACATACACCTGTAGATCAATGATCTTACTTACCATGCAGATCTCCTAACATAGCCTTGCACACCTGCTGACCAAGATCATACATACATGAAGAACCCCTCTGATTCTCCAAAACTAGCACCCACACTTGGCACTGCTATGGAAGTAGGAAGAACACCCTTGCTCACTTCACATACAGAAGGAGCTAACTTTGCTCAACTCAAACTAGAATAGTTTACAATACAGTCCATGAGTCTCTTAAATAGATCTCATGCAAATAATAATTAGACATCCAATTGCAATAATTAGATCCATAGTTTCTAGTCTAAATTTGGCTCTTGACATGCAAACACTTGGTTCATTAACTAACTCCCCATAAAACTTGTAGTTTTAAACTGCACAGGCAATCGACGTCGGTCCCTGTCTGCCTAGAGGTGACTGACGTTAGCCGATCCCTGACTGATGTCGGTTGCTTCTCTTCACTAACCTGACTGATGTCAGCTGATCAGACCAATGCCGGTTGCTCTACAACTCAGCAACCTTCATCAACCTCCTCTCCTGTTTGCATCAGTGAAGCTTTTAGCTCCACAACCTAACACCCAAGTAGTGGGAGTTGTTAGTAAGTATATGGCCAATCCAGGGAAGGAGCACTGGAAAGTAGTTTAGTGGATCCTTAGATATCTGAGAGGGACCAATAGTAGGCATTTGTGCTATGGAGGGTCAAACACCTCTCTACATGGTTATGTAGATTCAAATATGGTAGGTGATTTGGATGGCAGGAGAAGCACCATAGGATATGTTTTCATTGTTGGTGGAATAGCGGTTAGCTGGATTTCAAAGTTGTAGAAGGTTGTTGCCTTGTCAACTACAGAAGCAAAATATATTGTAGTCACAGAGGCTAGCAAATAAATGATATGGATGACACATTTCATGGAAGAGCTAGGAAAGGAGTAAGAGAGTTGAAAATTATACAGTGATAGTCAGAGTGTGATTCATTTGGTTAAGAATTCAGCCTTTCATTCAAGAACTAAACATATATATAGCTTAGGTACCACTTCATTAGACAGGTATTGGAGGATGGTGAGTTGAAGCTGGAAAAGATCTATATAGATAAGAACCCTGCTGATATGTTAACCAAGCTGGTAACAAAGGAGAAGTTGAATCTTCATTCAAATTTTGTTGGTCTTCATGATTGAGTTTGAAGATGGAGAAGCTAGAAGATGTTACTGTACAGGTACTTATGCAGCTGTTTATCTCTAAGTGGGAGATTATTGAGTTGTGGAGCTAAAAGCTTCACCAAATGAGCGAGTGTAGAAGTTGCAGGAGTCACATAGTCACTGATGATGGTCAGGAATAGACCAGAGGCTACCGGCGTCGATCATGGATCGGTCGACGTCGGTCACAGGTAGACAAACAGGGACCGACGTCGGTCACCTGTGCTTCCAGAATCTATTTTCGTGGACAGAATAGAATGTTTACATGATAGGATTAAGTGTTAGTCTTAAGTCTGCATCTCTATCTTTAGTAGGACTATTTTGAGCCCTTGATTAGGAGGTGCATCTAATGGTTGTGAATGCATTGCTCATGATCCCTAATCTTATATAATGGGATATATCTTCATAGCTTGTGTGTATGAGAATAGTACAAGACATATTGTACATGTGTGTATCAATCCAAGTTGTTGGAATTGATTGTAAACTCTTGAGGGAAAGAGATCTGTACATTTGAGAGGTGTGAGAGGAAAGTGTGATTTTTCTTCATTTTATTTCCTTTTGGAAGAATTTAATACAAGTTTTTAGGGTGGTTTCTTGTATCTCTTATTCTTTGTTATTTCTGATTCTAGATACTTATTATTCTAGTTTAATTTCGTGTTTAGTTGCTTGCATAAAAGTAATCAAGTTTGTTGGTTGATCTCTAACAAGTGGTATCAGAGCTCAGGTTGACTAACAGGTGTTTCAGATCTGGTTAGTGTTTGTTGATTATAGGTCACTCACAAGTGTTTCTGTTTGAGTGGGAGAAGCAATGGCAGAAGCAAGTAAACTGAGAATGGAGAAGTTTAATGGCAATAATTACCAATTATGGAGAATACAGATAGAAGATTATCTATATCAGAAAGATCTATACTTACCATTAGGTGGGGTTTCAAAGAAGCCCATAGACATGGAAGATTAAGAATGGGAAGTTCTTGATAGAAAGGCTCTTGGATCTATAAGATTGAGTTTGGCATCTACTGTGATATCTAATTTATCACAGGCAAAGTCAATGGTAGAGTTAATGACTAATTTAGCAAATTTATATGAAAAACCCTTAGCTTCAAATAAGGTATATCTTATGAAGTAGTTATTTAATTTGCAAATGCAGGAAGGTGGATCTGTATCTAATCATCTAAATGATTTCCATGGAATTGTAAAGCAATTAAATACAGTCAAAATCTGAAGAGGAGTGATAAAGGTAAGCATTCATTGGTGATGTAGCCTATTGGTTCCCAGTTATACACCTATTTCTCTTGGCCTTACACACTTGAATAAAATGGAAAAAAAGGATGAGAAACCTATTAGTATGTCATTATAGTTAGGGGAGGGTTTGGCATCAAGAATGGACTGGACATAGAAATTGATTAAGAGGCATCAACAAAGGGTATGGTTAGCTCCTTGATAATTTTGGCTTAGACTAAAACAAGGTGAGAGGACCTATGGATTATCTTGATCACATAGAGAGATTTTATAATTTAACCTCCATGGGGATTATTGGCATAAGGAAACACACATGTAACTAGGGCACAACTAAACTTGTTCAATCCACCCAGGAAGGTTTGTCACACAAAATGAACAAATGCTCTGAGTCACATATAAGTTATTGAAGATAGATATAAAATTACTTGCAACCTTTATTATAAAGAATTTTTAACAACATGGTTGGATGGAAGACTACAATGCTAATCTTTAAATCACAAAATGCAAACACATGTTATATAGGAAAGATTTTATGCATTTGCAAGGCAAATAAAACTTATAGTATAGAAAGGGTGTATTATTTGTAGGGTAGGATAGGATAGGACAATTAGATAATTGTAAGAAAGGGTGTGGTGTGCTGGTGGTTTTCAAATAGTAGGGTATCTTGCAGTATTCATGACATTATTCTTTGCAAAGATGTAGAAAAAACTTTAATGCAAGTTAGTAGGAACTACTAGGAGTAATTTTCATTCATTGGTGCCATTGAAATGTAAATACTCAAATGATTTTTAAACCTGAAAAACATACACTTAAACTAGAATCTCACATAATCTTTCCATTGAATCCATAAACCTAGAGTACCCTAACAAGTTATTCAACAACATATTATAAAATAATGCAAAAAGGGTTTTATAATTTAGATCTATGCTTAAAATGACAACCATTAGTAAGCATGGATCTAAATATCTAGTCAATAATATTTGGAAAAACACATTGCTACACTTCATCAAAAGGAAATAGTAAGAACCACAAATATTTTCCATTAACTTTGCAAGAAAATATTACATACATCAATTTTTTAGAATGCTACCATGGGGATAAGAATGGTGAGTTTTCTATTTTGACAATGGAGACATAAACATGATCACAAAGCATACTAATGGTTTTACACTTGCAACCATTTTAGCAAGGGAGACAAGATATACACATAACAATTGATCCCAAAAAGTTCTATAGAACCTAGACTTAGAGAAAATGAACAACCAACAATAACAACCAACCCTTGAATAGAGGACAAACCACCCTATTTATACATTTTTCACCACTTTAAAATCTAGGATTATGGGTTGTAAAATCTGAAAAATAACCCTCAAAATTACACCAAGATGCTCCTATCTAGAAAATATGCATTGCCATGCCTGAAATCTTTATCCGTTCACAAGAAAAATCATTCCTCTAACTGCTTCTACAAGGAATGATGAAGATTTATAATAAACCCTTTTATTTCATGACTAGAGATGCCATTTACCATGATTTGGATGGTGAATTTTTGTGGTGGAGGCTAAACAAAATTTGTTCTCATGTGTAACTACTTGGAGATGCCTTTGACGACTCACTTGCACAACTGGAACCTCCTAGATAATTGCCTTTAATCTTGTGCATGCCAAAGAGATCCCATTACCTTGTGATGATTGCATTAGAATGCTATGGTTATGGTAGAGGCAGAAAATGATCTACAGTCCATATGGAAAATATGATTTAGAATGGCCCACAAACTCTCTTCTACACTATGATTTCTTTCTCATCTATGAAGGACCCATCAATTTTAGCTTCTAAGCCAATGTATATCACATATTAACTCATGACACTCCACATCAAGTCTAACTAGGCACTCATGGGGCTCAAAAGTTACTAAGCCACTTAATTGGATTAATTCATACATGTGTCATGTTCACATTTGATTTGAGATCCATTGAAATGTCCACCTTAATCTCATGCCATTGATCCTTTAAACCTAGGATCAAACACTGACCATTGATCTTGTTTAACTATGACTCACATAAAGGCCACATGCTCTATATGCTACATATTTAGTGTGAGTTTTTTACCTTTGTGGTAATGCCATGTCATTCTATTCATTAACTTGAAATGTGATCATTACCCTTCGGACACATGTCAACATGTCATTTGGTCTAGATCTTTGAAAAGTCTACCTAAGACTAGCACTATTAGATCCTTATCTACATGATGAATGTGAGCATTCCACTTGGCAGCTCTGTGGGCTCTCAACATTCCTTTGGCATTAGATTTTATTGTGAGCCATCAGATCTCTATTAAAACCCCAGAGATCATGCTAGTTTGAAAATTCATGTGTCTTATGTGCTTTTTTCATTTCTTGAACAATATCATACCATGTGGAATCCTCTCATTAGATCTTTGGCCCAATTGAATTGTTAACTATTTACTCATACCATTGATCTCAATTCCATAGATCAAATACACTTTGTTGATCTTTTTAAACTCAAGATTAACATAGAATATTGATTTATATCTATCTCATCATAGTTGTGACACCTGTCACTACTTCATTCGACCTGAATCTTTTGAAAAGTCTACTCTCATTTGCGTTATTGATCTGCTAGATGTATGATCAAACATGAATCATTAATTTTTTTGGTCACTCATTGATATTTTATCACTTGTCCCTCTCATGTCTCTTTGAAGGATATTTGATTACTGACCTGCACTCACTATTGAATCCATTAACAAGGTTACCATGATGGTGATACTTATTACCTTCTCATTCATCTTGGGACTTTGTTGAAATATTGACCAATTACACACCATTGATTTAGATCTGTATGCTTTACCATGTATCATTGATTGATGGGATCATGCTCAAAATTTTGTTTATGCACCACGAGATTGACACTTGTCACTTCTATGCTTGTCTTGGTTCCCTTTAAATTTTCATTCTTGATCAAGATCTATTAGATCATTTCTATTTGATTCAACATGCACTGCACTATTTGATTATGATACATTGAGTCAAATGTGATTAGATCTAAATTAACATAAAAAAAATTAAGTTAGAGTTTGGGTAAATAAAATACTTAGTATAAAGTCTTGGCCTAAGCTTTTGTTCCATTAATAAATATGATATGAGATTTAGGATAGGTTTTTGAACTAAGTTTATAACAAAGGGACCAAGCATTAGCTAGACCAAATAGAAGGACCAAGGGCCATGAGAAATAAAAAGGGATCAAATATCAAGTTTAGACTAAGGTTTGGTCATGTTAATAAACATGACTAAACCTTAGTATAAAATGTAAACTAAGTCTATGGCATATTTAAAGATTTCCCATGTAAATTACTCCTACCAATTTAAATTTGAAACAAAGGGCCTAAGGTAGGGGAATTGCGAAAAGGGTCTTAAGGTGCTTAGACATGAAATCAACTTGGCTTTTAATAGACCAAAGGCTAGTAAAGACCAACACTTGATCTCTGATGAACACTTGAAAATAGGAAATGGGCTAAATAAATTGGGCATCTATTCTTAATAAGGGCTCAATTACTTTAGTGAAATTTTAGGAACTAACATAGCCCATGGTTTTTTTGACTAAAATTTAGTGGTGTTTTTCATAGGTTTCTTTTAGACTTCCTAGTGACTTGTAAGTGTCTTTCATGTCACAAATTTATGCATCCTTATCACTAAAATAATGTGACTTGTTTCATTTTTAATGTAATTGTATGCAAGAAATAAATTGGTTATTTTTCATAGTAACAAATTTTTTAGCTACTTAATGTGCATATTGCTCATATCCTTGAAGAGCATACTATTTTAAAACACTCATCAGATTCAGATGATGACTAGTTGGAAGCTAATGTACTCCTTTGCAAAATGTAGAAGGATAAGATGCTCAAAATTAATTTATGGGTCACTAATCATTTGATAAATGATGCTCTAAACCATGTTCTTACAATTATTTATAGACCCAATTCAAAATCCCATAAATTACCTTTATTTTTGGTTTTTTAATTTAAAAACTATGATGACTAGCCATGGGAGGTTGACAACCCAATAATTGTACCCGTAGTACTTATAATCAATAGTCATTGTAAACATATTCCTCTTAAGATGGCATGGGATGTAATAATATGTAAATTAGAATGCCTTGCCTTATAAAAGTAAATGGTTGATATTATTGACATTAAATGAAAATACTACTATAGCCTTTTTAAGTGATTTTAATGTTCTGACTTCCCTGATCTATGCTAAATATTTTTCCATGAACCCCTTTTCACTCCTTATATTTTGACAACTCCATAGGAATCAATGGTCTTTCTCACCTAGAGTGACATGAGTTCAACTCTAAGGAAAGATAACCAACAAGTGTTGTAGAGAATGTTCTCCTCTAACTCCTCATAATCTCTAACAACCCCTTACGTAGGTTTTATATATCCCACAAACTAGTACTAACTATATTTCCCTATAAAGAGTTGTATATGATGTTAATTCTACATGGTTGAAATGGTATTATCCATATATAAGTTTTTATCATCATATTTCATTTGAGCATAGCACCACTACCTCACTACTAATTATATTAATGTGACATTTCAATAGTTTTATCTATAAAAAGTTAAAACCACATCAAAAAATATCTCTCTTTTCAAACAAAAACCATTAATTTAATTTTTTTAAATTAAAAAGTGCATTTTAATTAATAATGAGGTATAAAAAATAATGATATTTGTATAAAAGAGAAAAAGTCACTCTAGAATGCAAATTTACATCAATGTAAGCCCTAGGAAAGCAATGAAATCATAACATTAAAAAATATGTTACACTAAAAAAGTCATAAATTAACCAAAAAAAGATACAAAATAGAACATAAAAACACAAAGCCCAAGACCAATAGATAACAACAATAAACATGGCAGCCAAAGGAGGCAAAGGAGGGGGACTAACTATCTTCCCCTATTTAATGGTACCCAAGGATTTGCAATGTTAAATATGGACTCCCAACTATCTATCCATTACTTTTATTCAATTCCCTCTACCTACCAAGAGGGGGAGATAGCAAGAGTCAAGTGAAGAAATTTGTCAAGAGGAAGAGCACCCCAACTGATGCCACCACTATGTTCAAGTAGATCAAAAACACCACCCCTAATAGGAGCTGATAGTTGTTGTGAAAAGGAGACAAATTCCACCTACTTCTTTAGTGTCAATGAAAAAATCCTTATCCTCAACCCATTTTAAAATCTCTCTTTTCAAATTAAAACCATCTTGGAAGTTATGTCTTTTAATGAATGAAATATTTTAATAATGTCTATAAGACAAATGGACCAAGCATAATAATAAGAGTTTTTCATGTGAAAATAAATGCTTGAAACCATGGATGTCCTATTAGTTTTATGAAATGTCTATTTCCCTTTTTGATGTTGGATGTACTATGAAGTTTGATTTAAAAAAATTGTTTTATCTAGCCTTGACTCTTCAAACAAGATGATTAGATTATCTATTTTCAAGGTGTTGTGATATTTAATTCAGCTATAACTATAAGTTACACACTCCATGATGTAGTGTCATTATATCTCAACTATCTCTTTGGTAAAAAAAAATAGGCATGTTTTTTAATCTCATTATTCTTTAGGCATTGTCCACCTACCAATTTCACACCTAAAATACTTTAACATAGAATGTTCAACATACAATGATATTTGGGTCAAGTACATAAAAATATTCAAAGTAGATCTAAGTTAGAGCTATTCAAATAGAAAAAATAAAAGTATTAGGGGAGATGCTTACACAAATCAATAGGAGTAAGAATAACTTTATTAAATAAGTAACCATCCTTAATTTTATACATCATCTTATAATTTTGAGATATTTATAATAAATTTTGGTTTTATAAATTCTTGAGTCTCATTAACATAATTAAAATCATTCAAAATAAAATCATGTTGAAAAATGTCTTAAAAAAGTAAACAATCTTGAATAAATTGATACCTAATAATTAAAATCAATTTTAAAAATATTGGACTTTAAAAATTATCATAATAAAAATTTAAAACCCCTTGTCAAAATATATCCACTTTCCTTAAAATAAATGATAACAGTTGATCTATTTACTCATATAAATAATATTGTGAGTAATAAGACTAAATTCCCAACATTCTCTCCTACATGGGACATATGACAATAATACTAAATGAAGGTAGAGAGGGAACCCATTGACCTCTCATCAACTAATCCTAAATGGGACCACATCAACTAACTCTAGTTGTGGGAACTAAAAGTTATGAATATGGACCCACATATTTTTTCATCCTCCACTCCATGTAGATAAACACATTAGCTCATAATTAAGTACAACACTAGGGGAAATAGGAATTGTTACACCTACAGATATTTATTTATTTAAATGATTATTCACTTATCAATGATATAGTAAATATATCACACCACATAAAAACATAAATAAAAATAAGCTTGTTCCAGTACTACAATATGCAAACCCTTTATTAGTGGAAAACTCGAGATCACTATTTGGCTTCCTTCCTCTATTGCCTTTGACCTCTGATACTAGTAATTTAATATATGTATTCTTCATGTCATTATGATCACTTGAATGGAAAATATTTCCTTCTCAATAACTTTTATTTTCTAATAACAACCAAGGCCTTATTCTTTAGCTTTCCATCAAGTAGATCTTGTGCTCTCTATTTATAATTGACAGTGACGTGTCCATATTGTGCACAATAATAAAAGATATATTTTTTAATTGAAGCATTGGAAGTTTACTCATGTTTATTTAAGTTGAAGAAAAATCAGATCTATTTTTAACATACATAACATGTTCTTCTTTCTCTAAATATTTTCTTTTATTCTATTTTTTTGGTCTATCAGAGAAGATATTAGGTCTTCTAGACTAGGATTTATTTTACTTAAATTATGTTTGAGTAAATAAATAACGTGTTTTTTTATAGAATTTATTGGGTATTTTGGTGACTTGGGTTCCCAAAATATTTAAAATTTTGTCTAAGTACTAAGCAACTTCATAAAAATAAGATGGTAACACTTGTCACAATCCTGACAATTCAAAGGAATGAAGACTCAGTTGATCACTGAAGGCCATGAATGAGTAGATTAGTGACACTTGGTAGGATTAGATGAGCTTATATACATTATAGAGATGGAATGGAAAAAAATATTAGAGATAAAAAATAATTATGATGTTAAAAAATTGAAAATGTTACACCCCACAATGCAAAATACACATTAAGGTAAGCCTTGGAAGAGCAATAGAATCATAGCATTAAAAAATAATCTGTAATATAAAATTCATAACTATTTTTAACTAATAAAAAGGATAAAAATAAAATAGAAAAATACAAATCCCAAGGGTACTAGATAAAAATAACAAACATGGGAGCTAGAGGAGGTAAAGGAGGGGGACTAACTGTCTTCCCCTAGCCAATTGTGCTTAGAGGATCTATAATGTTAAATATGGATTCCCACCTATCTGTTTGTTGATTTTATTTAGTGTCATCTACCTAACATGAGGGGGAGATATCAAGATTCAAGTGAATAAATTTTTCATGGGGAGGATCAACCCGACCAATGCCACCACTATGTCCAAGAAGATAAAAAACACCACCCCCATGGGGAGGTGATAGTCGCTGGGGAAAGGAGACAAAATACACCTTCTTCTTGAGCTTTAATGCCAAAATCCTTATCTTTGTCCCCTTTTAAAATCTCTATTTTCAAATTAAAACTACTTTGGAAATTATGTGTCTTTTAAAATTAAAATAACTTATACACACACACACACATATGTATGTGTGTGTGTGTGTGTATATATATATATATATATATATATATATATATATATATATATATATATATATATATATATATATGTATATATGTGTATATATATATATGTATATATATATATGTATATATATATATGTGTGTATATATATATGTATATATGTATATATATGTGTATATATATATGTGTGTGTGTATATATATATGTGTGTATATATATATGTATATATATATATGTATATATGTATATATATATGTGTGTATATATGTGTATATATATATATATATATATATATATATATATATATATATATATATATCAATAAATGAAATATTTTAATAATGTTTGGGAGACCAAGTAGTGTATGGGACTAAGCATAATAATAAGAGTGTTACGTGTAAAAATAAATGCTTGAAACCATGGATGTCCTATTATTTTTGTGAAATATCTTTTCCTTTTTTGATGTTGGATCTTATACTATGAATTTTGATTTAAAAATATTGTTTTTTCTAACCTCAACTCTTCAAACAAGACGATTAGATTATCTATTTTTAAAAGGTTATGATATCTAATTTAAATATCACTATAGGTTGAAGATTCCATGATGTACTATCATTATATCTCAACTATCTCTTTGGTAAAAAATAGGTATGTTCTTTTTTCTCATTCTTCTTTAGGTGTTGTCCCCTTGCTAGTTTCACACCTAAAATACTTTATCCTCGAATGCCCAACATACACTTTTATTTCGATAAAATACATAAAAATATTAAAATTAGATCTAGGTTGGAGCTATTCAAAAAGAGAAAATAAAAGTATTAGGGGAGATGCTTACAGAAATAATTACCTGAGTAAGAACAACTATATTAAAGAAGTAACCATCCTTAAATTTATACATCCTCTTATAATTTTGAGAAATTTGTAATAAAATTTGATTCTATAAACCCTTGAGTTTTATGAACATAATTAAAACCTTTCAATTCACATTAAAATCATTTAAAATAAAACCACCCATATCTTTAAAAAATAAAATCATGTTGAATAATCTCTTCAAAAAGTAAATCATCTTAAAAAACCAAAATGATCAAGATATAAAAATGGTGAAGGAGATTAGCATAGACGATGGCAATGGTGAAGGTGATCACAATAGAGGTGGGTACAATGCAGGAAGATGTTTATCCATAGATTTGCATCAACTTTTGGGGGTAGTAGTAGTAGGACACTTTGTTCATGATGTCTGGAAGATGATGGTTGGTAGTGTGGATTTGGTGAATGATGATAAGGAGGGAAGGAAAGGGTTATTTGTAGGGGTGGTTGGTGGGCTACATACTGGTGGTGGAGAAATGGATATTGGGAGGGATTCTCAAAATATGTAAATGGTGTTTGTAGATTGCCAAAATATTTAAAATCCCTCTCATTCTTGTGGGGAGTTTTGTAAATCAAACATCATTCATTATAACCCTCTAGTGGTGCCAGAAATGGTTAATAGGGTTCATTTTCTAAACTCTAAGTTCTTTAGTGGTGCCATCGCATTTGAGGTGAATGTTACTCTCCTAGAGGTTGGTGTTGAAGTTGATGGGAAGATGTAGCTAGATTTTGAACATACTTTTTTGGGGGATATCCCACTAATTTACTCCAATGATTCCCCTATTCTTGAGATCAAGGATGAGTATGTAATAGTTATTGATAAAGAATTTGGGAGTAGAACCCTTATTTATAGATTCTTTAGGGAAACACCCCTATTGGGAGGATATTCCTATCTAGTCATAGGTAGTTTGGCCTAATATTTCAGAGGTATCTTTATCCTTGCTCTCTAATGATTACTTCATGTTCAGTTTCTAATCAGTGGTGGACTAGTGTTTTATGTGTTAAAATAGACCCTAGTTCATGGGAAAACATGGCTTGTTTATGTACCCTTGTTATCCCTTATTTGACCCAACTAAAGTAGTGTTATCAAAATCTTTGATGTGGATTAGATTATACAATCTTCCTTTGGCATTATGAGACCATGGGTTGCTAAAATAGTTAATAATTTTTTTAGAGTTTTTGTCAAATTTGATCATGACATGGGGACTCAATAGATATTTGTAAGGGTCTATATTATGTCTAATTTTTCAAAACCTTCCACCATTATATTAGGATAAATCCTTCTTTTGATTTATCGACGTAATTCATAAATTATGAAGGGATTCCTTTCAAATGTTTTAAGTGCATTTAGGGTTCTCACAAAGTGGTGGACTATCCAAACAAATTTTGTGGAGGTGGAAACTCCTCCACATTGAAAAAATAGATTTGAAAGATTGGTTGTCCTAACTCTAATATTGTAAACAATTATTTTTATTTCAATACTACTTGTATCCATTCCTCAAGGTAGGAGAATGATATTTCAACTAAATCCACCATGGTAGGGGTGTGAGAATCACCATCTTCTCCTACTCATGATTTGGATCCTTCTTTTGTTCAACCCTTTGCTGATAAAGGCCCTTCTAATGGGGATTTTATCTTAGATGCTCAGATGGATTACCCCAAAATAAACTTTGAGATGCTCACTCCTTTCAATGATAATATGGATGTTTCTAGCCTTTATTTGTGGGGTTTATTCTCCTTAAATATGTTGTCTCCTAGTTGTAACAAAGGGAATTCAAAGCTTCACTATTATGGTATTTGACCTTCTGATGAATTAACCACTATATATGTTAAGGAAAACATTGAGGCCTATTTTAGGTGGAGGAAGAAGAGATTTTTGGATCTAGAGAGGTATTGTATCTTTCTTAAAAATACTACTTGATTTCAAAAACAAGTTATGGTGTGCAAAGTAGTACAAGGGGTATAAAGATAGATGCAAAATGTTTACAAATGAATGCTCTTAGATCCATTGTTAGTGATTGACAATGAAATTTGGATTCCCTTATTTCTAGTAAAGGAAGGAAAACTCTGGCACAATGATGAGAGTTTGAGATGGATGTTTCTTCACTCAATAGATGAGTTGTCTTTGTGTTTTTTCTCCCTTTTATTCTCTGTCAACATGTTTTTTCTACATAGTGTTTGGCTTCCCTTAGGACAATGGGTTATGTGATTTTATTATTGCTAGTTGATCTAGCTATTGGTCTTTGAATTTATTCTATCTATCATTTTAGATTATGGATCGACCCTATCTAATTTTATTGGTTTATTATTTTTGGGTACTAGGCCCCATTTTATGCCCCAAATCTTATTTTATCTCTGGTCAAAAGTGGTCATCTATTAAAAAAGAGAAAATCATCATGAATACATTGACAACTAATAATTAAAATAAATTTTAAAATATTGGACTTTAAAAATTACAATAAAAATATTAAAATTGCTTGTGAAAATATATATACTTTCCTTAAGATAAATGACAAGAATTTATCTATTCATTCACACAAATGACACCAATTAATTTATTTACTCACACAAATAATAATGTGAGTAATAACACTAAATTCCTAACCTTATCTCCTTTAGTGCAAACATTAGAATATATGGCAATGAGAATAAATGAAGGTAGAGAGGGAACCCATCGACCTCTCATTAACTAATCATGGATGGGACCACATCAACCAACTCCAGTGGTGAGAACTTAAAGATCTGAACAGGTACCCACATATTTGTTCATCATATACTCCATGTAGATAAAACACTCTAGCTCACAATTGAGTATAAAACTAAGGGAAATATGAATTGTTACACCTACATGTATTTATTTACATTAAATGAGTATTGTCTTCTCACTGATATAGCATATAACACACCACACACAAACATAAATAAAAAGAAGCTTGTTCCACTACTACAATTTACAACCCCTTCATTAGTGGAAAAATAGAGATCAATATTTGGCCTTATTCCTCCATTGCTTATGACCTCTAATGCTTGTAATTTAATTTAAATATTCTCCATGTCATTAATATCACTTAAATACACAATATTTACTTCTCAATCATTTTTTTCACTTATAACAACCAAGGCCTTATTTTTTAAATTTACATCAAGTAGATCTTGTGCTCTTTATTTATGATTGATAGTGACATGTCCATGTTTTTTTAAAACAATTAAAGATATGTTTTTTATTCAGAGAATTTCAAGTTGACTCGTGTTCATCTGAGTTGAAGAAAATTTAGCCTTATTTTTAACATACATAACACTTTATTCTTTCTCAGAAGTTGTTATTTTATTCTATTTTTTTCATCTATTAGAGAAGATATTGGGTATTCTAAACTAGGATTTATTTTACTTAAAGTATGTTTGAATAACTAACTGTAATGTTGTTTTATAAAATTTATTGGGTGTTTTGGTGATTCGAGTACCCAAAAAATTTCAAATTTTTTCTAAGTACTAACAAACTTCAGAAGAAAGGGATCATATCACTTGTCACAATCCTTATGAATCAGAGTAATGAAGACTTGGTTGATCAACAAATGCTATGAATGATAAAAATAGTGACACTTTGTAGGATTGGATAAGCTCAGAGTCATTCTGGTGATAAAATTGAAAAAAATAATGATTACATAATAATCTACATAGGATCAATGACAGGCATACATTGACTAAAAATTGATGAGATTAGTCTCATTAGTCACTCAAAATGTTAATTTTTTAAAACATTGAATAATGTTAGAAAGAATATAGTAATATTTCACTTCTAATTTTTTTACAAAGAAATATAATACCCAAAATAACAAGTTAACAAGTGAGCCTTAGCATTTAAAAAATATGTCAATATTTAGAATCTAAGGTTATTTTCTCAATGAATCATGTTTATAGAATTTGTCTTGAATAATTTTTTTAAGGTAAGTGGGTCCCTATTTTAAATTTAAAAAATGGTAGGTATTGGGGCACAACAAATAGATTATTATCTATTAGGTGTTGGTATAAAATAGTGGTCAATAAAATAAAATAAAATGATAAAACAACTTCAACCCTTACTTGCAACTCCTTACTTTTGGTTAAGATCCAACTTGGTTTTGTATGGCTCTCTGCATAGTTATCAAAGGCCGAGAAACTATAGAAAAATGTAGAGGAAGGAGGAGAAGTCCATGGGAGAAATATATAATAGAGATCAAGGATTACTATATCCTCTTCTAAGTGATTTTAATGTTCTAACTTCCATGATCTATGCTGCATATTTCTCCATGACCCTCTCTTCACTCTTTATATTTTGAAAACTCCATACAAATGAATGGTCTTTCTCATCAAAAGTCAAATGAGTTCAATTCTAAGGAAATATAACCAACAAGAGTTGCAAAGAATGTTCTCCAAATTCTCATAAGATTTGTAAATCCCATTAACCAATACTAACTATATTACTCTCTAAAGAGATACATATGATGCCAATTCCACATTGTTGAAATGGTAATACCTATATATAAATTTTTTTCATCATCTTTCATTTGAATACAACAACACCTCCTCTCTACTAATTATATCAATGTGATATTTAAGTAGTTATATCTATAAAAATTTAAAACCACATTAGAAAATATCTCTCTTTTCCAAGAAAAGCCATTTAAAAAAAAAATAATTGAAAAGTTCATTTTTATTAATAATGATGTATAAAAAATCCCGATGGTTCTATAAAAGTGAAAAATTCACTCTAGAATGCAAAATATACATTAAGTCAAGACTTGAGAGAGCAATGAAATCATAGAATTAAAAAATATGTTACACTACAAAAGTCATAAATACTGTTTAACCAAGAAAAATACAAATTAGAATAGAAAAAAAAATCCCAAGACCATTAGATAGCAACAACAAACATGGCATCCAAAAGAGGTGAAGGAGAGGGTCTAACTATCTTCCCCCCTAATTAATAATACACAGAGGATTTGTAATATTAAATATGGACTCCCACCTACCCGTTTATTGCTTTTATTTAGTGTCCTCTACCTACCAAGAGGGGGAGATAACAAGATTTAAGTGAAGAAATTTGTCATGGGGACGATCATCCTAGCCGATGAAACCACTATGCTTAATCATAGCAAAAACACCACCCCCACAGGGAGGTGACAACCATTGGGGAAAGGAGACAAACTCCACTTGCTTCTTGATTGACGCTAATATCCTTACTCTCATATTTTTTTAAATTCTATCTCCATTTAGATTAAAACCACCTTGGAAATTATGTGTATTTTGAAATTAAAATAACTTAAAAATATATTTCTTTTAATGAATGAAATATTTTAATAAATTATTTGATACCAAGTAGTGTATGGGACTAAGCATAATAATAAGAGTGTTCCATGTGAAAATAAATGCTTGAAACTGTGGATTTCCTATTAGTTCTGTGAAATGTACTCTATTCTATTTGTTATGTTGGATCTTCTACTATAAATTTTGATTAAAAATTATTGTTTTATCTAGCCTTAGTTCTTCAAACAAGATGGTTAGATTATCTATTTTTAAGGTGTCATGATATTTGGTTTGGATATCACTATAAGTTTCACACTCCATGATGTAGTGTCATTATATCTCAACTATATCTTTGGTAAAAAAAAAAAAAAGGCATGTTCTTTTTTCTCATTCTTCTTTAGGTGTTATCCACCTTTTAGTTTCACATCTAAATAATTAATCCTAGAATGGCCAACATACAATGATATTAGGTTCAAGTACATAAAAATATTAAAAGTAGATCCAGGTTGGAGCTATTCAAAAGACAAAATAAAAGTATTAGGGGAGATGCTAACATAAATAAACAGGAGTAAGAACAACTTTATTAAACAAGAAACCATCCTTCAATTTATAAATCACCTAACAATTTTGAGAAATTTGTAATAAATTATGGTTTTATAAATTCTTGATTCTCATGAACATAATTAAAACCATTCAATTCACATTAAAATAATTAAACATAAAACCACCTATATCTTTAAAAAATAAAGTCATGTTGAAAAATGTCTTTAAAAAGTAAACCATCTTGAATACATCAATGCATAATAATTAAAATCATTTTTTAAAGTATTGGAATTTAAAAATTATAATAAAAAAAATTAAAACCCCTTATCAAAATACATCCACTTTCCTTAAGATAAATGACAAAAATTCATTTATTTACTCAGACATATAATAATGCAAGTAATAACACTAAATTATCAACATTCCCTCCTTTAGTACAAACATTGGAACATATGAAAATAAGACTAAATGAAGGTAGAGATGGAATGCATTAACCTCTCATCAAATAATCATAGATGGGACCACATAAATCAAATCTAGTGGTGGGAACTTAAAGATCTGAACAGGGACCCACATATTTGTTCATCCTCCAATCCATGTAGATAAACACATCAGCTCACAATTGAGTACAAGAGTGAGGGAAATAGGAATTGTTACACCTACATATATTTATTTACATTAAAAAAGTATTGGATTCTCATAAAAATAGTATATAACACACTACACATAAACATAACTAAAAATAAGCTTGTTACACTACTATAATCTATAACCCATTCATTAGTAGAAAACTTGAGATCACTATTTGGCCTCCTTCCTCTATTGCCTCTAACCTCTGATGCTAGTCATTTAATGTACATATTCTTCATCATTAGGATCACTTGAATGGGTGGTATTTAATTCTCAAACACGTTTTCTTACAGTAAAAACTAAGGACTTATTATTTAACTTTCCATCAAGTAGATCTTGTGCTCTCTATTTAGAATTGATCGTGATATTTCCATGTTGTTTACAATAATAAAATATATTTTTTTATTTCAAGCATTGGAAGTTGACTCATGTTTATTTGAGTTGAAGAAAATTTAGCATTATTTTTAACATACATAACACTTTATTATTTCTCTAAAGTTGTTATTTTATTCTATTTTTTTCATCTATTAGAAAAGATATTAGGTATTCTAAACTAGGATTTATTTTATTTAAAGTATGTTTGAATAACTAATTAGTATGTTATTTTAGAGAAGATATTGGGTCTTTTAGTGACTTGAGTTCCCAAAAGATTTCAATTTTATTTTAAGTACTACGTATCTTTGGAAGAGTGGTATGGTAACATGTGTCACAATCTCGACGACTCATAAGAATGAAGACTCGATCATGCTAAAGGCCATGAATGAGAAAAGTAGTGATACTTGGCAGGATCATATGAGATTAAATAAATCTTGGAGATGAAATGGAAAAACATTGATTGCAAAATAGTTTGCATAGGATCAACGCCATGCATACATTATCTAAAACATGATGCGATTAGTCTCATTAGTCACTCAAAATGGTCATTTTAAAAAAGTCAAATACTTTTAGAATGAATATATAACCATTTCACTTTTGACTCTTTTTTTTACAAATAAACACAATAGTATGTAAAATAACATGTTAACAAGTCAACCTTAACATTTTATAAATATTTCAATATTTGGACTCTTAAGGTTATTTTCTCAATGAATCATGTCTTTAGACTTTGTTTTGATGAAATGTTTTAAGGCAAGTGGGTCCCTATTTAAAATTTTGAAAATGGGGGTGTTAGGGCATAACACATAGATGATCATTTATTAGGTTCTTCATGATAATCATCACCAAATTAATCATCCACATAATCATCATAATAATCATGATCATCATGAATAGTGTAAAATAAATCATCTACCTATTTTAAAGTCCAACACTTTCTTTTACTAGAAAATCTTCACTAGAAATAATTATATGAAAAGGTATTAGTTTATTGTTACACCCAACATTTATTTTGAATATATTTCTTAAGATGATCTCAATAAACCCTTATAATGTTAGTAGGTCATCTTAAAGTTGGCGTGTCGAGAAGATGCACCCTATCTTTTTTATTTGTCAAGGTTGTATTTTAACATCAAAGTCACTATTTGAATATGAAGTCTTAGATACTTACTTATTAACTTAATATTATTCCAATATCCATGATACACATTGACATTAAGAAGGAGTCCATGATACACATCGACATTAAGGAGTCATTTATAGAAAACACATAAAAAAATATTTACCTAAAAGAAACTATTATCTGATTGAAAAGATGATGTATAAGTGCATTCTCCTCATCTTATGTTTATTATATTTCACCTCATACCTTTATGATAAGGCTTTGATCTCTCTCCTTATATATAAAATAAATAAAAGAATATTTTTTTTGAAATTTTTTCTTAATCCATGAAAAAAATAAAAATAAATATTAACACACAATTTAAATTTTCTATGCAATATTAGGATTACATGCAAACATGTATGTTTCAGGTATACTCCTTAATGAGGGGGTTTTTCTTATGAAGTATAACTTAGTATAGAGGAAAATCTTAGTATAGAAGAAGATTTTAATACAAGGGAATATTTATACATACTTGATGATGACATATTACCTATGAGACAAAAAAACATAAATTGTTTAAACAAATTCTCATTTACACAAAAATATATCTCTATTTAACTATTTAAATTTTTTTATCTTAGAAAAAAAATGATCTTAAAAAATTCAGGTAAAAAAAATAAATTCCTCACCTTATTCTCCCAAAAATCAACTTACTTTTTATTTATTTCATAACTCTTACTTTCCACTAAAATTACAAATTGTCTTGTGTACCCTTATTTTGTATTATGTAAATAGTGAATCCTATTATCCATAATTTTGTTATTATTAGTGGCATAAGGTTGGTGCTAATATTAGATCTAGTTTTGTACCATTTTGCATAAAAAAGGGAGAAATGAATTAAAACAAATGAAAAATGACACAAAATGGCCCTATTGATGGAATAAATTTCACTTCATGCATTAATGATTGGAGTGGGTACTCTTTTAGTCATCCTATTAGGAGACCATCCCACTAAGGAAGAAAAGCACATGATTTAATTTGAATCATAAGTGGTATGTTTTGTCCTATAGGCTTCCACCATAAATAGAATAAATTCACCTTGTAGATGATGAACCACTAGTGTAGGATCTAGAACCTACCCCATTTTATTGGTTGTAGAGAGTATAAAGTTGACTTTAACTCTCACAAAGGAAAATAGGAAAAATAGGAGTGGGTTCTACAAGATGACTTGTTCATTATCATGTTGTGAATTATTTAATCTCATCCATTAGAGTGTGATGTCATCCAAATAGAGGTACCTAATGAATACATAGTCATAATTTGAAGGGGAGTGATAAAGGCAAGCTTTCATTGGTGATGTAGCCCATGGTTTTTGTGCGACTCAGATTAGGTGCTTTTTTTCTTAGGGTTCTTTTAGACATTCTAGTGACTTGATGGTGTATTTCATGTCTCAAATTGATGCATCTTTTTCAATATACAAATGTTTTTTTTTTTCATTTTTCAATGTAATTATATACAATAAAAAAATTGGTTATGTTGCATAATAAATGTTTTAGTTGCTTAATGTGCAAATTTATCATAGCCTTGAAGAGCATATTATGGAAAAACACTCATCATACCTAGATGATTATTAATTGGAAGCTAATTTAATATTTTTCACAACATAGATGGATAAAACATTCACAGTTAATTTGTGGGACACTACTCGATTGATAAACGATGCTCTAAACCATATTCTTAAAATTATGTAACAACCTTGTTGGGTTTGACATAGCTAAATATGATTTTATATATATATATATATATATATATATATATATATATATATATATATATATATATATATATATATATATATATATATATATATATATATATATATATATATATATATATATATATATATATACACACTTTAAATAGATTACACCATGAGAATATAACCAATGGTCAAATAAAATCCTCTTTGTGAGATAACTTTAAATGAAGTATATCATGGCATACATCTCTGATCACTGTCAACATAAGAAAACACATCATAATATAAATACAAAAACAATTACAAATAGCTAGCCACAACTGGTACAATATACAACCACTAATATCAATCCAAAGTAAATAGGTAATTACATCTCTTCAAGATAATGTTTTTAATAATAAATAGAATATAATACAATTTACATAAATAAGATATATAGCTTCTTAGAACATGAGACCTCTAGACTCTCTAGTATCTATAGCAATCTCAAGTATCATTTCAAAAGTAGTATAATTGTGGAGAGGGAGAGCATCATCTGAGTATTTTTATACATCAACTAGGGACCAACGACCCCCCACACTAATTTCATAAAGAAATATCTCTCCCTTCACAGATAATTAGATAGTGATAGCATGAGAATACATTTTTATTTCTAAAATTAAACATGCAGTGTATCATAGAAAACCCATTCTATTACAAGATATTAGACAAACATGTAAGTCATACTCATGAAATGACAATGTCTCACTAAACATATTTTGTCTAAATTTTTTAAAAATAATAAATAATATTGGTCTATATATCAATCAAAATTCATTTACATCGTTTGATTAGATTACCTTCATCCAGCATTATGATGCTAGTAAGCCAGTGAAATCTATCTCACTCCTTACTCAGTATCAACAATGCAATAATGGCTAACATAATATAACTAAAATATCTATACAATTTACAACATACTAGAAATCATATCACATAATATACTAAGTATAGGAGTAATAAAAAATTATACATTGATTCCATCAAATGTATGAATGAATTTCATATTATTATGTATCCCATACTATAAATATTAATGACTACAGTTTATACCATCTAGATAAAACACATATTTAACTACAGTTTCTAGTTACTATAAGTATTTTTAAAATTTACTACACCCTATGATAACTCATATTATTATAGTCTAGTATTCTAAGACATAACTACTAATTTTTTACAATAAATTATAATAAAATAGTCATAAATTTAGAGAAATATAAGTTTTTATTCAATCAACTAGATATAAAAAAGTATGTAAGAGTTTTCATGAAGCACATAATATTATATCTTAGTATTTGTTATACTCTCAGGGGTTATATGCACACATATATAAAGTCCTACTAACTATCATAAAACATGTTATTCATAGAAATAACCAAAACACATACATTTAGTCTGTTAAACATATGAATGAGTTATAGTTATATCAATTATAGTTTGATACCACTCAGATATGATATATATTTATATTGTAGTACTCTATGACATCTTATAATATTATAGTTCATTGTCTATGAACACTACTACATAATTAAACATAACCAAACTAATGATATCAAGAATAAAACAACCCACATGAATAAATAATAATCAAGCAAGTATAAAATTATACCACTCAGGTATACCTTATTTTTAAATAGCATACTACTATAACTTTTAGGCACAAATGACTATGCATTATTATATGCTATAAAAGACTAAACACTTGAACCTTTAGATTGACTCACAATATGTACCACTCACTAGTTTTCATTATTGTATGTAAATATATTTTAACAATTTATTCATGTTATTCTCAAAGAGTCAGATAACTCATAACTAATCTATTCAATAATCTTTTCATTTTAACTTAATTATTTTTTTAAGAAAATATTCTCACATGATTATAGTTTCAGTCCCATAGACACCTTATGACTCATTTCAATCATATATTTAATTATAGGTATAATCCCTATATATGATTACTTGTACATGCACCATATGTAAGTACTCAAATACTATACCAATTTCATTTATAATTTTTAATCAATAACTCCTTATAATTTCATAAATCTTTAAGAACTTTCCTGCTCGTAGAGTATATTAACAATCTTTATAAGATAAGGGATTTTATAATGTAATTCTACTTCATAGTTTTTACCCCTAACTAGATAGATTTTCATCTTGACATAGCAAAAATGAACATAACTCCGTACATAAGTTCTCAAGACTACCTAGTCATTCATATTATGGTTTGCATAAGAGTATTTGACAATATACTAATTGCTCTGATAAGATACATAATAGTTCATCAAGTACATAGATATATGATACACTCGAGCCATGGAAATATACTAATAAAAAATTATTCAATAGACTCACATCCTAATGTATTATATATATAAGATATTTATGCATATGACCTCATACATATTAATACACCCATGACACGTATTATACACAAGTTTACAATAGATGAATAAATAATACACTAAACAATAATTCTCAAAAGGTATAAGGGGACTATGTTACAATATACTCATCATCAACAATACATATAGCCTATAGATATAGTAACCATTAATGGAACAAACATGATGTATCCAAATTGATAAATACCAAGTCACATTTTATATATATATATATATATATATATATATATATATATATATATATATATATATATATATATATATATATATATATATATATAATCATTGTTATAAACTTGGTATAATAACTGTGTGTACCATATCGAGGTTTTATAATATACCACATACGATGATGGTTGATGAGTAACGATTATATAACATATCAAATATAAATTAGATATATTCCAAGGAGACATCTCTATAAAGTATTTCATATATCCATGTAACAACCAACTATAAATTAAACATGCTAGTCATTCATCAAAACCTGTATTTATAAATATAGATAGATATATAAATAATACTTATAACACATATAATATGGTATACTATAAAACAATTAAGAGTACATATTATAATCACTACTCTCATCTGAGATACATATTATTTTATATAAAGATGATTATTTATAATTTATTTATATATCGCTTCTGATATAGAGGGATGAGTCTCCTTGTGTAATATTATTTTATATCATATATACGCCATCTCTAAAATGTGTATTTCATATAAGTGATCTCTAAAATGATATAAAATATGTATTTCATATAAAATTTGATTCTATAAAATGATCTTTAGATGTATAGGTAGAGTATTTTCTGGGTGGAATCAATGTATCCTATTGTATCTGCAATAATTTCATGTTTTACACTGCAATATAAGTCACTAAATTTTTTGGTTCACTGTATCATAATAACTAAGTATCTAAACCTTCTATGCTCAACTTAACATGTTACCAAGAATATCTTAAATACAAGTCACTACCCACACATTTAGTTTGCTAAATTACCTAGAGTACCTGTCAATATTTAGGTACTTACAGATTTATGCACCTAATTTTTTGAGGAGAAGAATAACATTCATTTTTCCAAATCATTGTCCCAACCATATGCTACATCATTAATCCATAAATCACCCTATGCATTTTATTATATACTACAGGTATCATAAATTTGTTGCATGAATACGTTGTTGCTTTTATACACTAAGTTGTTGAATGTTATAAAATAAGTCATTGTATACTTTATTAGTTTAATCATTTATTTTGATGTATAAATGATTAGTTTAACTATCTAGTTTGTTGTATTTTAAATACAATATCTTCACATTAACCATTCGCTGTATTTTACTATATTAATATTAACCATTCACTATACTTTTGGCACCCATTCTTTCATTGAATATTATTTCTAGTATTCATTTTACACACCTTATTTTATGAAATAATAATTTTTGGTTAATATTTTGTTCTAGTGCATGAATACTACTCTCATTAGTAAAGGTGTTGTCTTTCCTAAAAATAATACAAAGATTTTTATGTACCCGATTCATTATATTTTAATATTTCCAAATATATTATAACATTCAACATGAATTTAAGGAATTGAATTGCATCTCCTACTTGGAAAGATGCCTCGTTTGTTTCTTCTTCTCCACTTCCCTTTCTTCTACCTTTTTTTCTCCTTCTCTTTTCTTTGTTGTCTCTTCTCTTTTCTTTGTTTGCTACACCCCATTCATGTGTGTTGTGCCTCCCACTTATTTCCTTTTTATCTCCATAAATTCTTTCTTTCCTTTATTATGAAAATACGTGTTTTTTTTTTCTTTTAAACTTACTTTTTCCTTTTGGTCTCCCTATGGCGCTTTAAGACTTGACTTTTAAGCTTGCCATTCTTTTTATTTTTTAAAAAAATGTATTTCTTTTCTTTTTATTTATTTTTATAATTTTCATCTCTTTTGTTTTTATTTATTTTATTTTTATTTTTATTTTAATTCTAGGGTGACCTGAATTAAATCAATTAATTTTATCTTCCAATTTTTTAAAAAAAAGTATAACTATCTTTATAGTGGATTAACAATAAATAACCCTACTAATTTACCTAATGCATTTGGTATTTTATTAAGAAATTGAGTCAACATTCCAAACAATGTCTATCTTTAATTCACAGGTTAGTCTACATACAGTAGCTCTAGATACTTATTCATACAAATCTACATTCTTAAAAAATATTAATAATAAAAAATACAATGATGCATCATAAATGCACAACACACAATCACACAAGATTACATATCCTAAGCACAAATATGGACTAACATGTACATATATACAATTACCTAAATGTAGATAACATAACGAATGTGCTATGTTAACCATCTAGACTATGCATTTAACATGTACTTTCTCTTGTGATGTGTGTAGCATTGTAGCTGGTTTATGTATCATTTTATGACATCTTGATCTATATCACCCTCTCTAATGATGATCTCCTTCAATCATCACACTCTGAGGGATGATTTTTCATGTGTCAAACTCACAACAAATAGCTAGCTAGATCATAACATCATGATATATATACATCATAAAATGTAATTAAAATAACAAATCAACATGTTCATATCGTAAAAATATACACTACAATTAACTCATAACAATATAATCATATAACATAAGCAATATCCTACTATCACATAACAACATAAATCTCAAAGCTTAGTTAAAAACAATCAAATCCAATTTGTTCAATTATAAATATCTATAGATAATCAAATAATTTTCTTAGCGAAGAATTAATATGTATCATCCTTCCCTCCTAAATCTAATCATCATCTCAGATGACTTTTATTCAAACATAAATTCTGATTTAAAAATATTATCTAACAAAAAATAACATGGTATAATAGTATCAAATCAAATAATAAATATAAAATTTACTTATAAAAGTCATCATGGTTCTCCCAAGTAGTATTATTTTTAGAGTATTGATCCCATAAGACCTTGCTCAATGTCATCTACCTATTATGCAAAAAAGGTTTATGAGTGTTACTTAATCTAAAGGGTTCTATCATGACCAATCTAGAGTCTAAAACTAACAAGACAAGCTTGCATATTATAAGACTGACCCCTTCTAAAACCTTAAAAGGTCTTACATATCTCAGTGAAAATTTCACTGACTTCTCAAAAGCATATGAACTCATCATAAAAGACAAAAAAAATGACTAGAAAAAGTTACACAAAACCTTCTAGCTTCTTTTGCACATCTCTTTAGAATAGAGTGTTTTTTCATTCCAAAGAAAAGTATTCAGAGAGCTTGGTAAAAATTATATATATATATATATATATAATTTTTACCAAGCTCTCTGAATACTTTTCTTTGGAATGAAAAAACACTCTAATTTAAAGAGATGTGTAGAAGAAGCTAGAAGGTTATATATATATATATATATATATATATATATATATATATATATATATATATATATATATATATATATATATATATATATATAAGTTAATACTATTGCTACTCCATATAGCTTTAGGTGAGTATAACATGTCAACATTGACACTACTTCACATAGCTTCCTAATAAGTCTGATGATGAATAATAATTGAAAATACTACATTTACAATGTATATAACATTTTGAAATTAATGGATACCCATTCTACAATATACATACATATAGTCATAAAACTAAATTTGATAAATTCATCTATCAAATCTTGGATTCGATAAGCTCCCCTTGTTAGATCTAAACTCAATAAATTTGACAAGTTCATTTATCAAATTTTAGGTTAGACAATATCTCTTTGTCAAATCTAAATTCAATAACTACCAAGTCAATATGAGACTAATTAGGATCCACTCCCATCTATTAGTACTCATGTTCTTAATTCACCACTCTTTCCTTAAGTTTTCATGACCTAACGATCTCCAAAATATGTACAAGGTTCAAAGAATCACAATTCCATACTAATAAATCATAAAAAAATAATAATATATGCTAAATAATTCTAGATTTACCAACCTACGTACAAGAAAAATTATACAATTATTTTATAATTGTATTAAGTTGCCACTAGCCATACATAACTAATATCATATTTCATAGCTTAATTTATAGTGTTATATTCATAGTTAAAGGAAATAATGTTAAAATTATCATAACATACAAAGGAAAAGGATCACACCATCCTTAAAACCTTATAAAAGTAACAAGCAAGATAATATCTCTTTGCTTTCTTGACTAGTATAAAAAAAATTAAAGATTTATCTCAACTCTTTTTAGATTAACAAGATTTTCTGCACATCCTATACCCTACTCGAAACTAATGAAAGGTACATAAATAACTCTTCAAAAAATATGATTTAAACAAAAAGAGAATAATATAAATCTAATCAAGGGTATATAATACATAAAAATTATAACCAACTTTTAATTCTTAGTCTAGAACTAATATAAATTCAAGGTTTGCTACTCCACATGGTCAAAGTTCATAAAATTAGATAAATTAGCATTGAAAATTATGACTCTAAAAAGTCACAAGTGGAAATTAGAGAACTAACATCTCAACAACAAAACTCTTAAATACCTTCACATAGTAAAAAGAAAACACCACAAGCCAAGTTACCCAAAATCACTACATGCTTATTAAACTTGTAAGATTAGTATCATAACCTACTTTTACAAATGGAAGGAAAAAAACTAACCATATATTCATCAATCCATCCAATCATTCAACTTCTATATCAACAAGAAGTAGAAGACACTCTCACAAACTTAAGGGAATAAGGTCAGGAAAATATTTTGGAAACAAGTTTTCGTTTAAGAAAACACTACATCAACATCATGAAAATACGAATCTTCTCAGTCTGCTTATAATGATGTCAAAAATGGGTGAGAGAGTAACAACTCACCTCTATGATAGGTATGAGAGATGACACATCTTTCCAATTCCATATAAACAATATGGGTGCTAATCCATAAGTAAACTCTTAACACATATGAATACTCAACAAGATAACTACACTTTACTATAAGAAGAATTCCCATCACACTTGGTGGTGTTATTTTAAAATGGTCTTATAAGATTTCCTACTCCTAGAATTAATGTATATAAGACACAAAACTTAAGTGAGAATCATCCCATGTTTTTAAAAAATCATAACACAAAACTTGAATGGAAGAGGTAATCATTCTCAAGGTGTCAATCTAAATGATACAAAATATAGTAGGAATATCTTATTCATTAATCATAAATTATGCTAAGTAATCTCCTACTAACATTGATTACAACCATCACCAATTGAGAGACTCGATAAACTAACCCTTCAATAATTCTATGAGGGTACGAATGCCCCAAAAGTACACACTCAATATATCACACACATTTCACTATTCCCATTTATAAAATATATAAAGATGCAAAAATGTTAATGGACTCATTAAGTCTTAGAGTTTGAGCCACATGTAACAACTCCACTAGATTTGATATAGATAAATGTGATTTAAAAAAAACATATATTTTAAATAGATTACTCCAGAGAATCTAACCAATGATCATATAAAATACTTTAAGTGAGATAAATGTAAACATGTCATATGTCACTAATCACTATCAACATAAGAAAATATATCATAATATAAATATAGAAAGTAATTACAAATAACCAGCCATGGGTGGTACAATATATAGTCACTACTGTCAATCCATAGTAAATAGTTAATTATAACTGTTCAAAATAATATTTCTAATAATAAATACAATATAATATAATATACATAAATAATATACATTTCTCCTTAGAGTATGAGTTCCTTAAAATCTTTAGTATCTATGATAATATCAAGTATTATCTTAAAATTAGTACTACTGTGGGGAGGGAGAACATCATTTGAGCATTTTTCTACACTATCGACCGACGATCCTCTGTATTAATTCTATCAGGGAATGGCCCTCCCTTCATAAATGAATAGATAGTGATGGTGTAAGAATACAAAGAGACAAGCTAGTACCTGTATGTTGTATAATTTTTAAATTAAACATATAGTGTATCATAGAAAATTTGTTCTACTGAAAGATATCTCATAGACATATAAATCATACTCATGAAATGACAATGTCTCACTAAATATACTTTAGCTAATTTTTTTAAGAATAATTAATAATAGTGATCTATAGATCAGTCAAAATTTATATACACTACTAGATCGAATTACCTTCATCTGATATTGTGATGCTAGTAAATCAGTAAAATCTATGTCACTCCTTACTTAGTATCATCAATATAAGAATAGTTAACATAATATAACTAGAAAATTCATATAATTTACATCCTACTATCAATAATATCACATAACATGCTAAACACATGAGTAATCCAAAGCATAAATTTATTCTATCAAACGTACAAATGAATCTCACATTATTATTTATCCCATACTAAAAATAATGACTACAATTTATATCATTCGATTAAAACATATATTTAATTGTTGTTTGTAATTGATATAAGTATTTTTCAAATATAATACATCTTATGATAACTCATATTATCATAGTCAATTGATCTAAGACATAATTACTAGTTTTTCACAATTAGTCATAATAAAGTAACCATAAACTCATGAAAATATATGTTTCTATCCAAGAAATTAGATATAAAAAAATAAGTCATAATTTCCATGAAGCACATAATATTATATCTTAGAATTTTTTATACTCTTTAGAGTTATATGCATGTATACATAAAGTCCTATTAACTGTCATAAAATATGCTATTCATAGAAATAAACAACATGCATATATTTAGTCTATCAAACATATCAATAAATTTTAGGTATATCAATTATAGTTTGTTACCACTTGGGTATGACATAAATTTATATTATAGTACTCTATGACAACCCATAATATCATAATTCATTGTTTATGAATACAACTACATATAATCAAACTTACGATTTTAAGAATCAAATGACCTACAGTCATAAATAATAATTAAGAAAGTACAAAATTATACACCCTGAGTATACCTTATGTTTAAACAATATACTATATAACTTATAGGAACACTTCACTATGCACTATTATACACTATAAAGGAGTAAATAATTGAACCTTTAGATCAACTCACAATATGTATTGATCACCAATTTTCATTAAAGTATGTAAATATACTTCAACAGTTCAGTCATGTTATTATTAAAGAGTCAGATAACTCATAAATACGTTATTTCATAATCTTTTTTTATTTTAACAACTTAATTTTTTTTAGGAGATTATTTTCTCACGGTTATAGTTTTAGTCTAACAAATACCTTATGAATCATTTTAATCATATATTTAATTATAGGTATAATCCCTATATACAAGTACTTGTACATGCATCATATGTAAGTACTCAAATACTATTCTAATATTTATTTATACTTTTTAATCAAGAACTCCCTATAATTTCATAGATCTTTAAGAACTTTCCTATTCATGGAGTATATTGACAATCTTTATAAGATAAAAGATTTTACAATGTAATTTTGCTTTATAGTTTTTACCCCTAACTAGTTATATTTTCATCTTGACATAACCAAAATGTACATAACTTCGTACAAAAATTCTCAAGACCACCTAGTCATTCATATTATGGTTTGTATAAGAGTATTCAACAATATACTAATTTATCTTATAAGATACACAATATTTCATCAAGTACACAGATATGTGCTACACTCAAGTGATGATAATATAATAGTTAAAAACTATACAATAGATTTTCATCCTAATGCATTTTATATATACAATCTATCTATACGTATGCCATCATACGTATTAATACACCCATGGTATGTATTATACACAGTTTACAATATATCAATATATAATACACTAACCAATATAATTCTCAAAAAGTATAAGGGGATTATTTCATAGCATACTCATCATCAACAATACATATAACCTATAAATATAATAACCATTAATAGAACAAAGATGGTGTATCCAAACTGATACATATGACGTCATATTATGAAATTATATATATATATATATATATAAAATCACTGGTATAGACTCATGATAATAACTGTGTACCATATCGGGGTTTTATACTATAGCACATATGATGATTGTTGATGAGTAGTGATTATGTAATATGTTGGATATAAATTACATATATACACCAAGGAGACATATAAATATAAAGTATTTCATATATCCGTGTACCATCCAACCATGTATTAAACATGCTAGTCATTCACTAAACTCTATTTTTATAAATATAGAAGGATATGTAAATAATACGTATAACATGTATAATATAGTATACTATAAAATAATTAGGGGAATATATTATAATCACTACTCTCATCTGAGATACATATTATTTTATATAAGGATGATTATTTATAATTTATTTATACATCACTTCTTATATAGAGGGATGAGTCTCCTTGTGTAATACTATTTTACACTATATGTATGCCATCTCTAAAATGTGTATTTCATATAATTGATATCTAAAATGATATAAAATAAGTAATTCATATAACATTTGATTCTATAAAATGATCTCTGGATTTCTAGGTAGAGTATTGCCTAGGTGGAATCGTTATATCTTATTATATCTGCAATAATTTCAAATTTTACACTACAATATCAGTCACTGAAGTTTATATATATCTAACAGGTTTGCAAATGTGTTTCTCTCTCTTTTAATTCATTGTATAAGGATAAATAAGTCACTAAACCTTATATGCTTAGCTTAACATGTTACTAAGAATATCTTAAATATAGGTCATTGCCCACACATTCAGTTTGCTATATTACCCAGACTACCTCCCAATATTTAGGTACTTACAGATTTATTTACCTAAATCACTGAGGAAAAGAATGAAATTCAATTTTATAAATTGTTATCCCTACCATATACTACAACATTATTCCATTAATCACCCTATGTATTTTATTATATATTATAGTTATCATAGATTTACTGCATGAATAGGTCGCTACTTTTATACACTAAATTGCTGCATTTTATACACTAAGTCATTGCATGTTATAAAATAAGTCTTTGTATACTTTATTAGTTTAATCATCTACTTTGTTGTAGAAAATATCAGTTTAACTATCTAGTTCATTGTATTTTAAATACAATATCTTCACATTAACCATTCACTGTATTTTACTGTGTTAATATTAACCATTTCCTATACCTTTGGCAACCATTCTTTCATCGAATAATATTTCTACTATTTTCTGTACACACCTTCTTTTGGAAAACAATAATTGATGATAATATTCTTTTCTAGTGTATGAATACGACTCTCATTAGTAAAGTCGCTACATTTCTTAAAAATAATCCATATCTCTCTAGTCCATACATACAGTGAGTTTAATTTACTCTATTTTAATATATACATACTAAGATTTTTTTGTACCTGATTCATTATATTTTAATACTTCTAAATATATTATAAGATTAAAAATTAATTTAAAGAATTGAATTGCATCACTTAGCTGGCAAGATGCATTGCTTGTTTCTTCTTCTCCACTTCCCTCTCTTTTGCATTTTTTCTTTGTCTTTGCTCTATTGTCTCTTCTCTTTTCTCTGTCTGCTATGCCCCATTTATGTGTGTTGTGCCTCCCACTTCTTTCCTTTTTATCACCACAAATTCTTTCTTTCCTTTATTATGAAAATGCATGGCTTTTTTTTTCAAACTTACTTTTCCTTTTTGCCTCCCAATGGTGCTTTAAGGCTTGCATTTTAATCTTTCCCTTATTTTTATTTTTCTTTAAAATGGATTTCTTTTCCATTTATTTATTTTTATAATTTTTCTTTCTTTTGTTTTTATTTATCTTATTTCCTATTTTTATTTTAATTCCATGGTGACATTAATGAAATCAATTAATTTTGTCTTCCAAAAGCTTTTTTAAAGTATGACCATCTCTATAGTGGTTTAGGAATAATTAACCCTACTAAATTGGTTAATGCATTTAGTTTTTAATTGAGAAATCAACTAGACATTCTAAACAACATATAAGTTTAATTCATATGTTAGTCTACATTCAATAGCTTCAAATATTTATTCACACAAATCTATATTCTCGTAAAATATTAATAATAAAAAATACAATGATGCATCATAAACACACAATAACATGCAATCACACAAGATTACATATCCTAAGCATAAATATGGACTAACAGACACATATAAACAATTACCTAAATGCCGATAACATAAGGAATGTGCTAATGTTAACCATCCAACTTATGCATTTAACATGTACTTTCTATTATGATGTGTGTAGGGTTCTAGGTGGTTTCTATGCCATTCTCTAACATCTCAATCTATGTCACCCTCTCTGATGATGTTCTCCCTTCATCACACTTCGAGGGATGAGTTCTCCTGCATTAACCTCATAACAAGTAGGTAGTTAGATCATAATATTATGATATACATATATCATAAAATATAATTGAAATAACAAATCAACATGTTCGTAATGTAAATATATACACTACAACTAACTTATAACAATATTATAATATAACTTAAGCAATATCTTACTATCCCATAATAGCATATATCTCAAATCTTAGTTAAAAATATTTAAATCCAAATCTTTCTACTATAAATATTTATGGACAATCAAATAATTTGCTTAGGAGGAATCAGGATGTAACAAACTATTTATAGACCCAACTCAAAATTTCATAAAATACCTTTGTTTTTGCTATTTTACTTTAAAAACTATGATTACTTACCATGGGATGTTTAAAATCTGATAGTTGTACCCATAATACTGATAATCAATAGTCATTGTAAACATATGCCTCTTAAAATAGCATGGACTCTAACAATAAACAAATCAAAAGGCCTCAGCTTACAAAAACCAATGGTTGATATTGTTGACATCGAATGACAAGAATTGACTTTTATTTCACCATTAAAAATTCATTCATTGATAGATCTTTTTATCTCCACTTATTTTTATTTCAAACAATATACAAAAGTGCAATATAATATGTGTCCATATCCAGAAGAAGAAAAATGATTACATTCCATCTCAATACAGTTCTTCAATAACATAATCTCTTTTGCTACCTACATTTGTACAACCTACCTCCTTAGTCTTGTCAATTGAAAGGGGTATATATATATATATATATCCTTAGTCTTGTCAATTGAAAGGGGTATATATATATATATAATTTACCATTTATTGTTTTATTTTTACTTGGACCCTACAATAGAAATTAAATGTCACATTTTTTTGATTATAATTAAAATTCTTTATTATTATTATATGTTTGTATACTATAATCTTTAAACCCTACATTTTTTTTCTCACGAGCATATATATATATATCCCATTTATTTTTATATTTTTACTTGGACCCTACAATAGAAATTAAATGTCACATTTTCTGATTATAATTAAAATGCTTTCTTACTATTATATGTTTGTATACTATAATCTTTAAACCCTACATTTTTTTTTCTCACAAGCTTATTTAGATGTGTATTAACATAATGTTTACATGCATGTATCACAAAACCTCCATAGTTTTTAACGTCCTTATTATGGATACTGACAATCTCTGAGACAAATCTCTAAATAAGACAATAAAGTAAGACTAGTTTGTGGGGTTATTAAGAGCTTTAACCCTTGCCTTGAACTCCTTCCTTTTGGTTAAGAATCAACATGATTTTATATACCCCTCACAACTTAGTTTTTCACTATGAAACTTGATTTAAATTTTTTATTTTATCTAGATTAACTATTTTTAAGGGGTTGTGATATTTGATTCAAATATCAATATAAGTTGCACACTCCATGATGTAGTGTCATTATATTTCAACTATCTCTTTGGTAAAAAAAGTAGGCAAGTTCTTTTTTCTCATTCTTCTTTAGGTGTTGTCCACCTGCCAGTTTCACACCTAAAATACTTCATCCTAGAATGCCCAACATACAATGATATTTAATTGAAGTACATAAAAATATTCAAGTAGATCCAAGTTATAGATATTCAAAGATAGAAAATAAAAGTATTAGGGGAGATGCTTACAAAGATAAATATGAGTAAGTACGACTTTATTAAAGAATTAACCATCCTTTAATTTATACATCATTCTACAATTTTGAGAAATTTGTAATAAATTATGGTTCTATAAACCCTTGAGTCTTGTGAACATTATTAAAAACATTCAATTCACATTAAAATTTGTTGGTGCATTTATTTGCTTTATTACATTTACTTGTATTTATTATTTAGATTGGTGTACTAATAAATTATTGTAATTAGTTTACTATATTTATTAATAATTTGCATCAAATAAGATAAACTTGCTTATCTAGTAGTCAACTTAGACACCTATCTTGTTACAGTGGAGTTCCACTTCACTATTCAAGGTAAGAAAGGATAAGACTGATTAATTAGTAGTCAACTTGTGTTGATCATTTACACAAGTTGGACATCTATCTTGTTAGTGTGGAGTTGCTCTCCACTATTCTTGTAGTTGGATATCAGTTAAACTACACGTGTTATGTAAGTTCCTTGATATTTATCATGCACATTTTACTTTATATAGTCAATGTCTATTTGTGTATTATATGTCAAATGAATATTGAATTATCAGAGTAATTCATCATATTTGAATTATTTATTCATTTCAGTTATTATCTCAGATATATAGTTATTATTTATTATTATTAGTATTTTATCTCTTGCTTTTGTTTTCTAGTAGATTCATTAGATCTTGTAGCTAATTCTAACATAGTACCAGAGCTATCTTGAATTTGTTGATTCCTAAATATTCAAGAAAAAATATTTAGATATAGAATCAATTTTTTAATTTTATATACAAGCATAAATTAGAGCTTTATGGAGAATTTTTGAGTTTACCATTGAGTTCAAAATACCTAAGATAGTCAAAATCATCTATAATTTTATCCAACTTGGGCACACAAGATAAAATTGGCAAGGGTTTGATCTAAAAGCACCATGCTTAAATCTAGTAGGTACTATAAAATTGAAATATTTTTGAGCAAAATGGACCTCATGATTGTGTTCAGAAGGTGTTAAAACCTATAGATCCATATAAAATTTGTCCAATTTAAGACATAGTCACTTGGAAGACATTTTTTTTTTGCTCTTAGATATGGTCGTATGGATCGTATGGACTGTGCAGATCAAAAATAAAATAAAATTGGTAGGCCTCATGGATCAGCTGGTAGATTAGAAAGGGAAACTTTAGGAGCCCACCATTTGAACACTAAGAGGTATTTTTGAGCGATTGATTTTTTTAAAATAGCTTAAAATTTCATGATCTTCACTATTGTACTTTCATTTTTTTTTAGATTTGTCTAGATTTTTTTATAGTTCAAATTTTTTTATAGTAGCTCTTACCTGTCTTCATTTTTACAACTTCAAAGGCTCATAAATTTCACATACAACCCCATATTGAGGTCCTACTTTTTTTGAAAGTTAATATTTCTTTGAGCACAACACATTGATATTCAAATTTTTGTAATAAAATACATATTTTTTGTACTTTTAGACTAGAAGGCCTAATTGAGATTTTTGTAAACTATAAAAAATATAATCTAATCTTGTAATTACGCTCAATTATAAAGTGCCAACAAATAATTTCTAAGTAAGATAAAACTAAATAATTTAATAGGGTTTTGTGGTGTGTTTTGTACTTTAATTTTTGCTTTATGACGGTTTATTTTTAAAAACATCATGAGGAATCCTAAGTTTCTACTATTAACATCATATTAATACAACACATGGAAAAAAAATGCTTGGAATGCATTAATGATGTTAAGATATATGTCTTACATAACAAATCTTCTTACTCCACCTACTGATGTAAATGAGTTACAACACTTTCTTTTTGAAACTACTAAGGTAATTGGATGCATTTGATCTTAAATGTCTTTATATTTGAATTTTCATCTTGACAAATGTACAAATCCAAAAGAGGTTTGGGATGAATTAACATCATTATTTGGTAAAATAGATGAGGTTCATGGTTACCAAATTGACAATGAACTCATTAGTTTGGATCCTAAAAATTATGCTACAATACAAGACTACATCACTAAAACCATAGATCTTATAGCACAACTTTTTGAATATAAAATTGATAAAAAAATCTATTCAGTTGATTTTTAGTGCCTTACACAAATTAGGTTCTGAATATTCATCCTTTGTCTCTAGCTTTCAGAATCATAGTCTCATATTGGGCACATCATATCAAATGCCCACCTTTGAGGTATTCTCTGAGATTCTAATGGATGAAGAAGAAAAGTTAATAGATATGGGTCTAATAAAGCCATCCAAATCTCAACCTCTAATTTCAAGTCAACCTCAACATAAGCAAGTTTCAACATCAACATCAAATACAAGTTCAAGTAAAAAGAATTAGAATAATCAGAATAAGTCATAGAAAGATAATAATAAAAGGCAACAATCTTCCTCACAAGGAGATTATAAAACCACTAATAAAAAAGGAGATTAAAAAAAAAGGACTGGTACTCCTTGCCCTTATTACAAAAAAGGGTTTCATAGTGAACAAGATTGTTGAAAGAAAGAGATTAATGAACTAAAGGGTCTTCTCAAAAAGAATAACATCAATCAATCAAAGGATTCTTCCACTCCTTCAAATCAAAGGAAAGGGAAAGCTACGACATTAGCTCCACTGACAAATTATCACAAGTCATGGGTAATTAACTCAGGTGCTCTACACCATATGGATTTTGATCAAGAAAAAAAATTTGGATTAGAACTAAGTTCCTTGCCTCATATTCTCATAGGTGAGGATTCTAAGGTAGATGTTATAGGAAAACGTATAGTTGATATTGATAGTGTTATATTTGAGGATGTATTTTGTGTGTTAGAGTTATCAACTAACATTTTTTTTGTCTACCAAATCACTCACTTTGATACTGGTAGGAAAGTTGAGTTCACACCTGACTCTGTATCAATAAAAAAATTGAAGGATAATGCTTTAGTTGCAGTGGGAAAAGTCGACAATAATATTTGGCTTTATTCATTCTCTCACTTTATGCCTTAGTCTTCCTCTACAACTTTTCTCTCATGCACTAATTTAGTGAGTAAGCTATGACATGAGTGAATTGGTCATCTAAATTACCGCTATTTAGAATAGCTTAGTCAATAGGAGATGGTTACATGACTTCTATAGATTCAATTTTTAGGGGGTGTATGTCATGGTTGTCCCTTAGGCAAATATCCAGAGGATAAGTTTGATAAAAAGAAGGATTGGAGGGATGCACAAGTCCTCAAACTTATTCATAGTGATTTAGTGGGTCTATTACCTGCTTTATCTTTTAGTAAAACTTGCTATGTTCTCATGTTTATTGACGACTATTCCAGATATACTTAGATTTATTTTTTGAAACTCAAGAGTGAATTATTTGATATATTTCTAGAGTTGAAAGCTCTAGTATAGAAATAATTTGGAAAGTATGTCAAGATTCTCTACACAAATAATGAGAGATAATATGTGAACAACAAGTTGAACAATTCTATGCTTTTGAAGGAATTTATCTTCAAAATTTAGTTGCATACACACCTCAACAGAATGGTGTAGTAGAGAGGAAGAATAGATTATTAAAAGAGATGACAAGTTGTATGATTCATGAAAAATTAGTATCTGATTACTTGGTGAAAGTAATTAGTTGTGTTACACACACACACACACACACACACACACACACACACACACACACACACACACACACACACACACACACACACACACACACACACACACACACACACACACACACACAATAGAATTCCTCATAAAGCTTTAAATGGGATAACACCTCTTGAAGCTTGGTGTAATAGGAAGCCATATGTGCATCATTTTAGAGTCTTTGACAGTCCAGCATGGGCTCACATACCTTTAGACAAGCACCATGTTTTAGAAAACAAATCTAAACTTGTATATTTATGGGATATCCTAATGGTGTTAAGGGATATTAGGTCATTGATCTAGATTCACATGAGATTATTATAGTGAGAAGTGTTTACTTTGAAGAAAGTCTTTCAGACTTGTCTTCTAACATTTCTCATTTTTTTTCTTTATAAAAATTAGATAGTAGTGATGATGATACTCCTGCATCTTCCAATCATAGAGATGATGAAGTAATACCTCTCCAAAAGGGTTTAACAGATCATATTCCTCCTCTTCCTCCAGTTCCTCACCCATTGATGCCTTTGTGGGATAGATTGACTTTAGTAGATGTAGACCCTCTTGTTAGGGATTCATCAGATAGAAGGAGAATATAGTCACAACATGATCTTCCACATTCCTACATTCCTACAGCTTCTGATCCATAATATTTTTAGGAATCCATAGGGAAAGTTGAGTGGGATTCAGTAATGTAAGAAGAGTATGACTCATTGATTAGGAACAACACTTAAGATCTTGTTCCTCTTCCTAATAGAAAAAAATTAGTATGATGTAGGTGGATATATTAGACTAAGTTTGCAACAAATGGAAATATTGGTAATTATAAAACACAGTAGCCAAAGGTTTTTCCTAAGTGGAAGGCATTGACTATACAAAAACCTTTTTGCCTATTGCTAATATGAATTCCATTATCTTGATACTAGCTATTGGTACAACTCATGGTTGGGTTGTACATTAGATGGATGTGAAAATAACATTTCTTCATAGGGATCTTCATGAGGAGATATATATGGAGCAGCCACAGAGGTTTGTTTAGGATTCTTCATTGGTGTGCCACTTGCAAAACTCTCTCTATGGTCTAAAATAAGCTCCCAAGGCTTGGTATTCTAAGATGGACACATTTTTTCTCTTAGTTGGGTTTTTGAGATGTCACTCAGATCTAAATGTCTACATTCTCTGACAAGAGGATTCACTATTATACTTAGTTCTCTATGTTGATGATTTCATTGTTATAAGGAGCACAACATCCATCATTAGTAGTGTTAAAACTGCACTTCATGATAGATTTTATATGTTAGACATGTGCCTATTGCACTATTTTCTTAGGATTTAGATAACACAATATTTTTTTGGGATTACACTTTCACAGCCCAAGTATGCCATGGACTGGTTAGCTCAGTTTCACATAGTTGATTATAGGCTTGCACCGACTCCTTTCTTTGCTAGAGTTAGACTTGAGGTTCATTGTTCCACTCCCTTAGTTGATGCCATATTGTATCACCAACTTGTAGGTAGCCTCATTTATCTGAATCATACATGCCCTGACATTTCATATGCAATGAACATGGTTTTACACTTTATGTAGACACTATATGAGCTTTATTGGAGAGATAATAAGTGCATTTTGAGCTACATTCATAGCTCTATCAGATATGAGATTCACTATACAATAGGTATAGGTTAAAAATTGGTGGAATACATAGATTTTGATTGGACTGGTGATTATGATGATTGTAAGTCTACTTGAGGTTACAACTTTCACATCAAATCTGGCCTCATTTATTGGTAGATCAAAAATAAAAAATGCTATTACTCTTTCATCTACATAGGTTGAGTATTGTGACACTATTAATGCCACTACTAAGCCTATTTGGCTCTAGAATATTCTCACTGAGCTTGGTGTTTCATTTCAAAAGCCATCAGTCATCTATTATGACAACTAGAACACTATCTAGATCTTGAATAATCTGGTTCATCATTAGAGAACCAAACATGTAGAGATCCATATACACTTTATCAGGGAGCTAATTTAGGTGAAGATCATTGATCTATAATATTTTCCTATAGAGGAGTAAATTATAGATATTTTCACCAAACCTTTCACTAAGAGAAAGTATCTTCACTTGCTATCTCTTTTGGAGGTGCAAGACATTAGTTCTTTAGGGAACATCAGTTCTTCAGGGGGGTTTCCTAGACCTTCATTTTGAGGAATTTTTTCCTTTGGGTTTTCTCCTTTTCTCATCTATTTGTATAGAGTACCTAATATGTCTACACATTGTCAGGACTCTTATTTGCATAGCCCTACCTAAGCTTCACTTATGGGGGTGTTGGTGCTTTTATTTACTTTATTACATTTACTTACATTTATTATCTAGATTGGTGCAATAATTATTTATTATATTTATCAATAATTTGCATTGGATATGATAAGTTTGCTTAGCTAATAGTCAACTTAGACACCTGTCTTGTTACAGTGGAGTTCCACTCCACTACTCAGGGTAAGATAGGGTAAGATTGATTAACTATTACTTAACTTGTGTTAATCATTTTTACAAGTTGGACACCTATCTTGTTAGTGTGGAGTTACACTCCACTATTCTTGTAGTCAGATATCAATTAAAATACATGTTTTGTGTGAGTTTCTTGATCTTTATCATGTACACCTTGCTTTATATAAGCAATGGCTATTTATGCATTCTATATCAGATTAATATTGAATTATCAGAGTAATTCATCATATTTGAGTTATTTATTTATTTCGATTATTATCTCAGATATGCAGTTATTGTTTATTAATATTACTATTTTATCTCTTGTTTATGCTTTCAAATAGATTCATTAGATCCTGTAGCTAATTTTAACAAAATTATTCAAAATAAAACCACCTATATCTTTAAAAAATAGATTCATGTTGAAAATGTCTTCAAAAGTAAATCATCCTGAATACATTTGTACCTAATAATTAAAATCAATTTTATAAATATTGGACTTTAAAAAAAAAAAAAAAAAACCCTTATCAAAATATATCTACTTTCCTTAAAACAAATTAGAATAATTGATCTATTTATTCACACAAATGACAACAATTAATATATTTACTCACACAAGTAATAATGTGAGTAATAACACTAAATTCCAAACTTTCTCTCCTAAATTGGAACATATGACAATAAGACTAAATGAAGGTAGAGAGGGAACCCATCAACCTCTCTTCAACTAATCCTTGATAGGACCACATCAACCAACTCTAGTCATGGGAGCTTAAAGATCTGAATAAGGAACCACATATTTGTTCATCCTCCACTCCATGTAGATAAACACATTAGCTCAAAATTAAGTAAAACACTAAGGGAAAAAGGAATTTTTACACCTACATATATTTATTTATGTTAAACAAGTATTCCCTTATCATTTATATAGTATATAAGACACCATACATAAACATAATTAAAAAGAAGCTTGTTCCACTACTATAATAGACAACCTCTTCATTAGTGGAAAATTCGAGATCATTGTTTGGCCTCCTTAATATATGTATTCTTCATTTCATTAGGATAAATTAAATGGACAATATTTTCTTCTCAACCACCTTTTATTATCAATAACAACTAAGGCCTTATTGTTTAACTTTCCGTCAAGTAGATCTTGTGCTCTCTATTTACAATTGATAGTGGTATGTCCATGTTGTTTTCATTGGAAGTTGACTCATGTTTATATGAATTGAAGAAAATTTAGCCCTATTTTCAACATACATAATACTTTATTCTTTAGCTAAACCTATTCTTTTATTCTATTTTTTTCATCTATTAGAGAAGATATTGGGTCTTCTAAACTAGGATTTATTTTACTTAAAGTATGTTTGAATAACTAACTAGCATGTTGTTTTAGAGAAGTTATAGGGTCTTTTGGTGACTCAAGAACCCAAAATATTTCAAATTTTGTCTAAGTACTAAGTAGATTTAAAAGAGTGGGATGGTAACACTTGTCATAATCCCAAAGACTCGAAGGAATGAAGACTTGATTGATCACTAAAGGCCATGAATGAGTAGAATAGTGACACTTGGTTAGATTAGATGAGTTCATAGATATTCTGGAGATGAAACTAAAAATAATGATTACAAAATAGCCTAAAAAGGATCAATATTAGGAGTACATGGACTAAAACATGATGTAATTAGTCTCGTTAGTCACTCAAAATATTTATTTTAGAAAAAGTCAAATACTCTTAGAAATAATATAATAATATTTAATTTTTGACTTTTTTTTTAACAAAGCAACACAATACCTAAAATAAAAAGTTAACAAGTCAACCTCAACATTTAATAAATATGTCAATATTTGGACTTTGGTTATTTACTCAATGAATCATGTTTTTATACTTTGTCTTGAAGATTTTTTTTAAGGCAATTGGGTCCCTATTTGAAAATTTTAAAATGGGGGATGTCGGGGAAAACATGTTGGGGATCAACCAACAAAGTTGATTACTATATGAAAGCAACTAAATGCAGAATTAAACCAAAAAGATAAGTAACCAGAATCAGAAATAGCAAAGAACAAGAGATACAAGAAACCACCCTGAAAACTTGTATTAAACTCTTTACAGAAGGAATACAATTGAAGAAACTTCTTTTCTTCCACACCTCTCTCAAATGTATAGATCTCTTTCCAGATCTCTTTCCCTCAAGAGTTCTCTCTCTCAATTACAATTAATTCCAACAACCTGGATTGATTCACATATACATGTATTATACAGTACTGTTCCAATTAAGCTATGAAGATCTAATCCTATATATAATATTAGGAAACATGAGCATACAATTACAACCATTAGATGCACCTCCTAATCAAGGGCTCAAAATAGTCTTACTAAAGATAGAGATGCAGACTTAAGACTAACACTTAATCCTACCATGCAAACACTATGTTCTGTCCACGAAAATAGAATTCTAGATGCACAGGTGACCGACATTGGTCCCTGCCTATCTGCCTGTGACTGACATCGGCCGATCCATGACCGATGCTGGCATCTTCTAGTCGACTCTTGAATGACGTCGGTCACTCCTGATCGATGCCAGTGACTGTGTAATTCTTACAACCTACAACTTGCTAATTTGGTGAAGCTTTTAGCTCCACACCTCAACAAAACATATATATTATCATATATTAGGTTTTTCAAGAATTTAATAGCTGCACAAGTACCTGTACAGCAACATCTTCTAGCTCTTCCATCTTCAAACTCAATCGTGAAGACCTACAAAAGTTGAATGAAGATTCAACTTCTCCTTTGTTACCGGCTTGGTTAACATATCAATAGGGTTCTTATCTGTATGGATCTTCTCTAGCTTCAACTCACCATCCTCCAATACCTATCTAATGAAGTGGTACCCAAGCTGTATATGCTTGGTTCTTGAATGAAAGGCTAAATTCTTAGCCAAATGAATTGCACTCTGACTATCACTGTATAATCTGCAACTCTCTTGCTCCTTTCCTAGCTCTTCCATAAAACGTGTCATCCATATCATTTCTTTGCTAGCCTCTGTGACTACAATATATTCTGCTTTTGTAGTTGACAAGGCAACAACCTTCTATAACTTTGAAATCCAGCTAACCGTCATTCCACCAATAGTGAAAACATATCCTGTGGTGCTCCTTCTGCCATCCAAATCACCTGTCATATCTGAATCTACATAACCATGTAGATAAGTGTTTGACCCACCATAGCACAAATGCCTATTACTGATCCCTCTCAGCTATCTAAGGATCCACTAAATTGCTTTCCAGTGCTCCTTCCCTAGATTGGCCATATACTTACTAACAACTCCCACTGCTTGGGTAATATCCAGTCTAGTACAAACCATTTCATACATTAAGCTCCCTACTGTGGAAGACTATGGAAATTTATTCATGTACTCTACCTCATCATATGAATTAGGACACTATTCTTTACTCAATTTAAAATGTCTAGCCGAAGGTGTGCTTACCAGTTTTGCATCCTGCATATTGAACCATTTCAACACCTTATTCACATAATCCTCTTGAGACAAAATCAACATGTGATTTTTCCTGTCTCTCTTAATGCTCATGCCAAGGATTTTCTTTGCTGCTCCCAAATCCTTCATGGCAAATGTGTGAGCTAATTTCACCTTAAGCTCAGAGATATCCTGCATGTGTGATCCTGCAACCAGCATATCATCTACATACAATAATAGAATAATATATCTACCATTATCCAATCTCTTAAAATACACAAAATGGTCAGATTGACACCTACTGTAGCCATGCTCAGTCATAAACCTATCAAATCTAAGATACCATTGTCTAAGAGCTTGCTTGAGGCCATACAAGCTTTTCTTTAATCTGCACACTAACTTCTCCTTACCTTTGACCTCAAATCCTTCCGGCTGATCCATATATATTTCTTCATCCAAATCTCCATGAAGAAACACTGTCTTAACATCAAGCTGCTCAAGATGCAAAACCTCAATAGCAACCAAAGACAATAAAGTCTGTATAGAAGTCATTTTAACAACAGGAGAAAAAATCTCACAAAAATCAATACTTGGTTTCTGTGCAAATCTTTTTACTACCAACCTGGCCTTATATCTCATCTATCCATTCTCACCTTCCTTCAATCTGTAGATCCATCTATTCTTCAGTGTCTTCTTTCCCACTGGCAACTCAACCAAATCCCACGTTTGGTTCTCTTTCAAGGAATCAATCTCCTCATTCATGCTTAGCTCCCACTGATTCTTGGATTCCACCTGTATTGCTTCATCAAAACTCTCTGGTTCTCCACCATCAATAAGCAATAAATAGAATAATGAAGGGGAATATCAAATTGGAGGTTTACTTACCCTTTCTAACCTCCTGATGGGCATCTGAGACTCATTCACAACACACTGTCTGCCCAAATTCTCTGACAGTGACCAACCTCGATTACTGCCAGGCCTGTTACTGGCCAACGTCGATTCCACATGACCGACCGCAGTTCCTTCCTGGCCGACGTTGGTCACTGTCTGACTGACATCAATTCCTGTATTGCCAACGTCAGTTCCTTTCTGACCGACGTCAGTCTCTGTGTTTTCCTATCTGTGATTATTCTTTCTCACGAGCTCATTTTGGACCGTCACCTCATCCAATTCTCCATTGCTCTGCCTAGATTGATTCAGCTTCTTGAGCTGATCACTATACACCACTTTTTCATTGAAAACAACATCACGACTCCTAATTATTTTGTTAGTTCCTAGATTCTAAAACTAGAATCTAAAATCATTAGAGCCATAACCAATAAATGTGCACCTCATAGACTTAACATCCAGCTTCTTTCTATTTTCATTATCAATGTGCACAAAAGCTTCACAGCCAAAAACTTTGAGAAATGAGAGATCTACCTTTTTACCTGTCCATGCCTCTTCTAGAATTTCACCATCCAGAGCTGTAGAGGGTTCTCTGTTAATCAAGTACACTACAATATACATAGCTTCTACCCAAAACTCTAAGGGCAAACTAGCATGCAACCTCATACACCGTGCATGCTCCATTACTATTCTGTTCATCCTTTTAGCAACTCCATTTTGCTAAGGTGTCCTTGGAACCATCCTTTGCCTATGTATTCCATGCATATAACAATACTAGTTGAACTTGTGGCTATAGAACTCACCACCATTGTCAGATCTCAGGCACTTCAATCTCTTACATGTTTCATTCTCAACCATAGCTTTCCAAATCTTAAAAGTGTCAAAAACATCATATTTCTTCTTTATACAATAGACCCATACCTTTCTTGTAGCATCATCTATGAAAGAGACATAGTAATGTGATCCTCTAATAGAAGCATCCTGAGCCGGTCCCCACATGTCTATGTGAACAAGCTCCAACTTATTCTTCTTCTTTGTTGACCCAGTCTTGAGAAAACTCACCCTCTTCTATTTTCCAAAAATACAGTGCTCACAAAAATCCAGATCTATGCTTTTCAAATCTGAAAGCTTACCTTTTGACTTAAGAATTGTCATTCCCTTCTCACTCATGTGGCCAAGCCTCTGGTGCCACAAATTTGCATCTACATCTAAAGTAGATAATACAAAAGGAGAATTATCAGTAATACAATTACATAAATAGAGAGTACCTACTCTCTTACCTCTAGCCAATACAAGTGCTCCCTTGGTCACCTTCCAAGATTCAGCTGTGAGAGTTACTGTACAACTCTCATCCCCTAACTTTCCTATAGAAATAAAATTCCTCTTCAGGCTGGGAACATGCATGACATCTCTCAACACCCATGTGTTGCCATTCTACATTTTCAGCTGCACTTTTCCTTTGCCAACAATTTTACAAGGCTCATCATCCCCTAAATAAACTATTTTAAAATCTCCATGGACATAGTCACTAAATTATTCTCTATTTGGGGTAGCATGAAAAGAGGCACCAGAATCTAAAACCCAAGATTCTATATTATTATGCAAAGAGAATATAAGAGCATCTTGTGCAATACCTACAACTTTTGCTTCTTCTTTACCTTCATGCTATATGTCCTCTTTAGGTTTTGACCAATAATCTTTGCTTATGTGCCCTATCTTTCCACAATTCTAGCAGGCTATCCTCTTGCCATTTCTGGATGGATCTACCTCTCATCTTTGACTTAGACCTTGATCTCCCTTTCTTGCTCTTTTCTTTTTGCCTTCCCCTACTCTCAAAACTTAAATCGTTCCCTGATGTTTCCTCTGTGCTTTTCTTGCAAATTTCTTCATTCAAGATTACACTAACAACATCATCTAATTTTAAAATATTTGAAGCAAATGCAGTATTACTAACTGCCATTACCAAGCTATGCCAGCTTTCAGGCAAAGAACATAATATTAAAAGAGCCTTAATTTCATCATCAAACACTATTTTGACTGAATTTAATTGATTTACAATTCCATGGAAATCATTTAGATGATTAGATACAGATCCACCTTCCTACATTTGTAAATCAAATAACTACTTCATAAGATATACCTTATTCAAAGCTGAGGGTTTTTCAAATAAATTTGCTAAAGTAGTCATTAACTCTACCGTTGACTTTGCCTGTGATAAATTAGATATCACAGTAGATGCCAGACTCAATCTTATAGATCCAAGAGCCTTTTTATCAAGAACCTCCCATTCTTCATCTTCCATGTCTGTGGGCTTCCTTGAAACTCCACCTAACGGTAAGTATAGATCTTTCTGATATAGATAATCCTCTATCTACATTCTCTATAATTGGTAATTCTTTCCATTAAACTTCTCCATTCTCATTTTACTTTCTTCTGCCATTGCTTTTTCCACTCAAATAGAAATCCCTGTGAGTAACTTGTAATCAATACACACTAACTAGATCTGAAACACCTGTTAGTCAACCTGAGCTCTGATACCACTTGTTGGGGATCAACCAACAATGTTGATTACTATATGAAAGCAACTAAATGTGGAATTAAACCATAAAGATAAGTAACTAGAATCAGAAATAGCAAAGAACAAGAGATACAAGAAACCACCCTAAAAACTTGTATTAAACTCTTTACAGAAGGAATACAATTGAAGAAACTTCTTTTCTTCCACACCTCTCTCAGATGTACAGATCTCTTTCCAGATCTCTTTTCCTCAAGAATTCTCTCTCTCAATTACAATCAATTCCAACAATCTGGATTGATTCACATATACATGTATTATACAATACTGTTCTAATTAAGCTATGAAGATCTAATCCTATAT